>PITB01006570.1:0-88102 GCA_004024585.1 Paradoxurus hermaphroditus
GCTTTTAAAACATTTGTTGAGTTAATAGTATTTCTAGATTTTTTTCCCAAGTAAATAGTTTGACAAGTTTAAGAAGACCTTTGTTCTTAATATCGGAAGTGACCTGATTTCCTGCTAACAAAAAGGTGGTTCCATCACTGAACACTTTTTATTTGAGCGCTGGCTTCATGCCGAGCATCGCTTTTGGCCCAGGGTTAAAGTCCCCAGGTAATTACATAGAATACGCAGAAGGTGATGAGTGAGATGGAGAAAACTCAGGCAGAGAAGAACGGGGTGCTGGAAGGAGGGAGTAGGGGTTTTTCATAAAGCGGGGCTGCAAAGAAGGCAGAGTCTGAGCAAACACCTGCAGAAGGTGAGGGGAGCCAGCCGTGTGGAAGAAGGGGGGAAAATGCGTTCCTAGCACCAGCAACGACGACAGAGGTGCAGAGGTGGCCACGAGCCTGACATGTAGGAAAAAACAATAAGGAGAAATCCCTGACCCGGCCATACCAGGGAGTCCTACACAGCTGTTAGAATGATGGAAAGCCATATACACCCATGTGGAAATAGCACCCACAATATAATTAGAAGAAAAAGGAATTTTTGAAGTGATGTGCATAGAAAATCCCATTATTTTTGCCAAAAAATTTTCACATTGCTATTTGTAAACATACACTTAGAAGAATATCTGAAAGGCTAGAACTCAAAAGGTTGACAATGATTTTGTTATTTCTTTTATACCTGAAAAGTTTACTATGAATTCTAGTTGGAATGAAGACACGGTATCTTTTTATAATGAAGAGATCATTTTCTTATTATGCTAATAAATGCTAATAATATGCTAATACCGGTGCAGCTGAATATTTTAGCTACATCTTGCCGGGAAAGATATTAATATTATTTACATATTAGTTATACTAAACTCAATCAACAGTCATTTTTGAAAAGTTTGCTACAGCTTCCTGGTGCTTAATACTAAACCACCTGGTTTGGTTTGAATAGTGTCCCCTGGAAATTCGCAAGTTGAAGCCTAACCCTCGGTATGTCAGAACGCGACCTCGTTTAGAAATGGGGTCACTTTATATGTAATTAGGTTAAGATAAGGTCAGGCTGGAGTAGGGTGGATCCTACGTTGGATCCAGTAGAACGAACGAAGTCTTTATCAAAAGGGGAAATCGGGAGGCAGACAGACAGACGCACACACGCACGCACAACCCATTGAGAATGCCGCGTGAAGTAGGAGACAGAGACCGGGGTGGTGCGTCTACAAGCCAAGGAACACCGGAAGTCGCCAGCAACCCCCGGAAGCCGGGAGAGAGGCCTGGAGCAGATTCTCAGCCCGCAGGAGGGACCAGCCCCGCTGGCCCCTCCGACTTCTGGTCTCCAGAATGAGACATCCCTGTTGTTCAAACCTGTCTGGAGTACTTTGTTATGACCGCCCTCGGGGACTGATGCACAACCCTATTGGAAGTGAAGTCGCTTACTGATCTGGAGACTGCGTCGAGCCTAACGGGTTGGCATACTGAAGAAAATTCTATAAAATCACACGTTATCGTGGACATGTTAAGGTTTTATCGGGATAGTTGTTTAGTAATCTTTGACCTCAGAGCTTTTTGGGGCAAGGCCATTCGTATAATATTCAGATGTGCTTTGGTCTTTAACGGATTCTCGTCTCTGTGGAAAGTTCCAGCTCTTTCTTTGGTGTTCCTCTGAGAGACGTGGGGGTGGGGCTCCGTTAATGAGGAGCAGAAGCAGAAAACACGGTGGGTCACCTTTCAGTCAACCACGAGCAGTGTGTCCCCTGCAGACGCGCACTGTGACCGCAGTCCTGTTCGTCATCGTCACCTGGCACCGACATGCTGGGGGGCTGGGGGGCGGCTGTTGATATCCTAGAGATTGATTTAGGACTTATTTAGCCAGTCATTCCTCAGCGTTGACTGTGTCACCCTTGTGCTAAACAAGCAGGGAATTGTCTGTCGTGAGGGTTTTCAAACTGGGGGGGCGGGTCAATCCGGTTTCCCCGGACTGCCTTCAGGAGGTTCTGATTCCAGAGGCCTGGGGAGGGGCGCCGAGCATTTCTTTCCCACAGGCCCCCAGTGGCGCTGAGGCTTCTGGTCTGCAGCCCAGCCTGGGGGTAGCTCTGGCTTTCCAGGACCGTCCCACGCTCTTGTCCCCGGGCCACACAACTTCAGTTTAATATGGTGCCCTTGAGTGTCACCATGGGCAAGGGGAGGGAGAGACTACCTTCTTTTCCTTTCGGGGACTTTGCTCACTTTGCCGCCCTGTGTCTCTCATGCAAAATGATTCTCAGACTTGAGGATGGAGAGCGGTTGCCTCTTATTATAAACTGGTAGACTTCTGGCAGATGGGGAAAATTCCCTAAACCGTTGTCTAATCAGATGCTCAGAAATAGGATTTTTCTCAGTTGCTATGGCTTCGCTCTGACAGAATACTTAACAATATTTTCCAATTCTTTGTATAAGTGTTTTTGCTGCTTGGTTTTGTGCTTTCGTATGTCCTAATAATATTCGTGTACTTGTGCTTTTTAAAAAAGTAACATTCCTACTGCAAAGTTATAAGTGGCAGACGATTTAGTAAATATGATAGAGAAATTAAAGCTTCTTTAGCCACATCGCCTGGAAGTAACATCTATTGATATTTTTATGTATTAGTCTTTTAGTTAATATGTCAATTTGTTTTAATTAAATTATACACCTTAGAAATGAGATAGCAGATTGTTTATTATTCCATTTTTTAATGTTTATTTTTGAGAGAGAGACAGAGTGCGAGTGGGGGAGGGCAGAGAGAGAGAGGGAGACACAGAATCCGAATCAGGCTCCAGGCTCTGAGCTGTCAGCACAGAGCCCGACGCAGGACTTGAACCCACAAACCAAGGCTCAAACCTATAAACTGCAAGATCATGACCTGAGCCAAAGTTGGTTGCTCAACCAACCAAGCCACCCAGACGCCCCTATAAATTTATTTTAGCAATTAAAATGAAAATTATTGGGGCGTCTGGGTGGCTCGGTCAGTTGAGCGTCCATCTCTTGATTTCGGCTCAGGTCATGGTCTCTCAGTTTGTAGGCTCGAGACTCACATCAGGCTCTGCATTGACAGCGTGGAGCCTGCTTGGGATTCTTTCTCTCCCTCTCTCTCTCTGTCCCTCTCCCACTTATATGCTCTCTTGCTTTCAAAATAAATAAATATTATTTAAGAAAAATAATTTAAAATGAAAATGATTTCAATTACTAAAATTAAAAATAGTTCACTTGGAATTTAATTAATTGCTCTATTTGTTGGTCAGTATAATTACAGAGTATCTTTTTCCGCCATGGATATCTTTTTCTTTCTCTGATGGCAACGTAGAGACGCCAGTATATTCTTACAGTCTTGCTTCGACTCTTCGAGGTAGTTTGTGGATTTTCACCATCATGGACAGAATCGTTATTAACATTATAGTAGATACATCTAATGTATCCAGCATAAAATTTTACAAGCGGACTTCGGTGAGAGAGAGGTACAGAGGTGGTTACAGGTGTTTCTTAATCACCTCTGGCTCTGGGCTCCTGCTTACAGGGAACTTGGTCCATTCACGGGTTATTTTACTTCCAGACCCCAGAGAAGAGAAGGTCCTTTCTCCTTGCCCTGACTGTGCAACGGGCCCCATCAGTGAATCTCTTGCTCCCTTTCTTCTTCAAGGCTCCTCTCCCAAACCACGGGTCTTTGGGCTCACCACCCCCTGTCCTCCCAGGAGTTACCATTTCCCCTCAATAGTCAAAAAATTGCTATGTTCAAGAAATGGAGTCAGCGTATCTCTGTCGATCTGGTGCCCTAAGGAAAATACCACCTGATGTTTGGCCGGGAGGACCGGAAGAGACTCAGGCTTCAGGTTTGCGTTCTCTCCTTTTTGGCCAGTTCCACCGAGCTGAGGGAGGTGTGCAGGCTGTTTTCCCACGGATGTAGTTATCCCCTCTCCTCCCCCCATGAGATGCCGGCGCGGCTGGAGTCAGTGAAGTGGCAAAGTCAGTGGGATCTCGGGGCTGGATTGCTTGGAGGGGATGAGGGAGCGAGATGGGAGCTTTGAGGGAGAGCACCGAGGACAGCGTTTCGTTGCAGTGCTAGGGTCCCTCCGGCTGAGAGGTCTGGCAGGTGTTCGGATGGACCGATCTGAATCAGAGGAAGGTCAGAGCTTGGGCGGCCGTGGAAGGCAGTAGTTAGTCTAAGAGGCAGGGACCACTGTGAGTGTGAACGTGGCCTTTCACGGAGAACGGGGGCAGGGAGCTGGGCGCATGAGTGCTAGAGGTGGGGGAACAGGTGCCAGGAGGAGATGCGAGTGGTGGTGTCACCTTCACTGCCCGTGACCTTCAGCCAATCGAACCAGCAGCGATGGCTCTTGAGAATCCTCTTAGGTGGGTCTCTACTCACTGTCTTGGAACATCTGAAATAAATGTCCCTTCTGGTTTTTGAAATTAATTTCTGATCTTTTTTCTGTAATTACAGAGGCTATTAATCCTACCCCAACCTCCACTCCTTCCGGTAGTGGCTTAACTTGGAGAGCAGGATACCTACCTTGTACGACGGATCCTTACTCCGTGACCGTTGGTCCCATTGCTTGCGATTGGTGTGAGCTCTTGTGTTTGCCCCAATTCTGTGTTTTCTTTAGGAAGGACTTCAAACTGAAGAGGCCCGAGAATTCTCTTGCAGGAGCGTTTCACGAGTTCCTTCCAGAAGTGCTGGGGTTGACATCTCTCGTTAAAGACTCTTAAATATTTCCACAGTAGAGGACAGTGTTTCTGGCTCTGGAATTTCTTGTTTCTGGAGGGTTCCCGCAGCCAGGTGGTTCCTGTCTTCATCTCACTGAAGACAACGTAACTTTTTATCATCTCTCCTGCATTTTGGAGTTGCTGATAACAGGACATCTTGTTAGCAAGGCTCGTTTTGCTGACTATACTGTCTTGCTGCTGGTTTGGGGTGGCCGGGGCTGTGGGATTCCGGCGCAGGTAGCTCATTCCACTTCTTGCGGTTCTGGTTCGTTGTTGGGAATGACCGGCAAAGGCTCACGTGTGTAAAGACATTGACTTTCTTCCCGGAGAACAATCGTTGCCCTTCCTGGTCCGGTGGTCGAGGAGGCCCTGCCACTTTGTGACATATTTGAATGTATTCTTTGTTTATAGACATTCAAGCCAGAAGGACTCATAGCTTTGGCAGACGATTAAAGCCATTTAAGTTAGACTTTTGACACTGTAATTAAATGTGAGCACAAATCAAATAACGCATTCCATATTCCTTCCAGTGGGGACGGCTCGGGAGCTGGCAGAGTGTCGCTGTCTAGCTTGGGTGAGGTCTCTGGGATTCCAGAGAAAGCTTTGATTTGTAAATGGTTGGGTTGAACGGTGCCTCCCGAAATCTATCTTTTAGAGGTATGAACTAACAAAATAAATGAAAGAAAATTGGATTAATTTTAATAATTCTGCTGCTTTGATTCCAAATCCTTGAATACCTACAAAAACAAAGTACCTCTTTAACGAGCAGCCTTACCTGTGGACGCTGGAGCTCTCTATTTCTGTTTTCGAGCAGGAGGAGCCAGATGTGTATTTGTAGATGGAAGGAGACGTTCAGGGGAGCGGGAGGGCGCCTGAGGAGCCTTTCCAGGGTGCCGGTCGGAGATCACTGAGCAGTTCTTGGAGCTTTCAGAGTGAATGCCTTTCAAATTATGCTTTTGAAACCAGATTCAGGCCCCTTCTGTTATTGATTGTTTTCATATGAAATAACACTGAAAGCCAGTAGCAAATTGGGCTCGATGTAGATGAGTATTCCGCATGGGGATTTTAGTGAGAATTACAGTAATGAACAGCATGAGGATCAGACACGGCACACTAACCCGGGGTGGAAGTTCAGAGGGCCAGGTCCGGGTGACCACGGGTTTCCTGCTCAGAGAGAGCCTCTCTGACCTTGGATAAAAGACTTAGCCTGTCTAAGCCTCTGTTGCTTGTAAAATGGGAAGAATAGCGTGAAATTCATAGGATTATGGTAATTAACGTATAGAAAGCACTTACTGTGATTCCCGGCATATGATACGCTAGCGGCGTATGTCACTGTTATAATAACCAACCCCACTCCCCAGACGAAAAGAGGAGGAATTTTCTTAGAAAATTGTTTTCCGAGTATTTTGGGGGAAGACGTCAGTGACAGATACTCCTTGGAATGTTTATTATGAATACAGACCTGGTATTATATAAGCGATTATCAATACTAACACTGCTGTTTTGGTTGCATGGAAAGGTACAGGTTCACCCTGATGGATTGTTATTGGTGATAGACAGCCCGTGATGGGATAACTTATTTAAAAACATCGAATGCTCAGGCTACTTAGAAAACACCAGCAGCATATAAACATTCACCCATATTATTTTTAGCATTACCACCCCCTCCCCCCGCCTCGCCATCCATGTGTGTTTTTAAAGAACCGTAGAGGCCGTATTTCAGGGAGGGAACCTGGAAGCGTGTGATCCAACGGCGTTTAATGAAATGATTTTGAGTGGAAAACTGGTCTCACCAGGACACAAAGCCTCCTTTGATAAACCGTTTTGCCGAGCCAAAGCTGCTTCCACGTAAGAAATAACTACCCGAGCTCATATGGAACAACTCATTTCTTCCCCAAACATATTTTACGTCCAAGAGAAATAGTTTAATAGAGCTTATACCTTCTTTCTTTTTGTTTTTTATTTTTGTTTTTATTCCCCTCATATCGTTTCGAAACAGATTGTCGGAGCAAGATTGCTCAGATTTCCGCCGAGAAGTCACACGACGATTATAGCTGTCTTTGGGATTGGCTTGGAAACTACAGAAATAAACAAGAATTCGCTTATTCCTTTTGTCTGGTCCGAAATTGATTTATGAGGCTGGACCTTTCTTGAACTTTGATAAATACCTGGGAAATAGGTGATCGAACCTGCGCCTTGAAATGTGAAGGCACGCGAAGATAATTGCTGACTAACATTAAATATTTTGACATGCTGGATCCACACCATTCACTGATAATTAAAAATAGTCGAAGTGTTTTAACTTTGCTAGTAGGACAGCTGTGGCCAAGCCCGTTTGGAACTTTCCAGTGGCAGTTATCGATTGTAGCCGTGCACAGTCATTTGTCATATTGCGAGGAAGAGAATACACATCATGGATGGATTCTTAATTTACGGTAGCCTCTTCTTCCCCTACCAATATAATCCGTCTTTTCAAACGTGAGTAAATCAAGACAAAACCTTTTATTAGTAAATTTATAGATACACTAAGGAAAAGGAAGCCAAAAATTCATATTTTGTAAAGACCTTTACTTCAGAAGTAAATCTTTCCTTACGTTTTAGAAAAAGTACAAATCTTATTTTATATATTTTAGTTTAGTTACCTGCGTTTGGTCAAAATTTATATATGAAATAGGCCACATTATACCACTTCTTAAAAGCAAACCTTTCTCCTCACCCTCCCCCCGCCCCCGGCAGCTTATTCACAGGGAGGAGACTGTGTTTTCTGAACCATTCTCAATGCTCCTGTAGGCTTAGATTCAAGCAGTTCTGTCTGCAAGAGAAAAGTCTCTCATTTCATGTGGTGCTGTTTGTAGTGACTGCAGAGAGTATAAGTTAACACCCGAGGACTAGTTACTGCCTTTACCTAGAGATATTAGGATTTCGTCCATGTCATATTTTTAATATTCGAACCATAAATTGCAAATATTTGATCTCGATTATCACAAGTTGGGGCGCCTGCGTGGTTCAGTTGGCTAAACGTCTGACTCTTGATTTTGGCTCAGGTTGTGACCCCAGAGTTGTGGGATCGAGTCCTGCATTGGGCTCTGTGCTGAGTGTGAAGCTTAAGATTCTCCCTCTCCTCTTGCCTGTCTTCCCCACTTGTGCGTGTGCTCTCTCTCTCTCTCTCTCTCTCTGTTTCTCAAAAAAAAAAATATATATATATGTGTGTGTGTGTATATATATATATATATATATCTCACAAGTAAGGGTGTCAGATTCTGCATATGCTTATCTGATCACGTGTCAAGTGAAGTCTATTTCCTTGGGAATTCCAAGTAGGCTGAGCTTACCTGGGTTTGCTCGGAGGAGCTCCATCATCCTGGTGCCTAATTTGGGCTGCAAATTACTTCATTTCTTAAGTCACTTACTATTTTATATTAGTTTCCAAAATTCAAAACCTGAACTATGGTTTCCTAAAAGCAAATTCAGTGGACTTCATCTGTATCGTTTTTCTCTCATTTGTCACACGGTGATGTGCCGTATTGTAATTATGTGGGAAGGGTTACCCTCCCCAGTAACCCGGAGGATTGTTCTTAATTCAAGTCCCACACTGTGTCTTTTTCTCAGTTTCCTGTTTTATGAGCCTCTTTTGTCCCAGAATATCTTTTTATTTCCTTTAGAGGTAGCATCATAATGGTGTTTAAGGATGTGAAATACGGAGTTAGAAATACTTTGCTCTAAAGTTTTGATTCCTGTTCTCACTCCCGTCTTTATAAGCATCTCCTGCTGGGTCACGTGCTGTGACTTTGGGCAGGTTACTTCTCTGTGCCTCCATACCTTCAGCTATAAAATCTAGCTCATAATAGACGTATCTATTAAGGTGTTGTGATGGTTGGCCCGGGCCTTGGCTCCATGTATCGTAAGTGCAGTCTGAGCTGCTGAGTATTGCCTGAGGAAACACACAGAATGGCTGGTCTCTACGTCTGTGACCACAAACCCCCGGCGGGCACACAACACTGCATCTAAGTCCTGCCCTGCCCTGACCTCATAGACTGGCTCTTCTCTGCTCAGCTTCTAAAGAGACAAGCTCAAGGCCCAGCTTCGATCACCTCCTCTTTGTCGTCTAACTTACGTCTCCCCTGCCTCCCACTTAAAGAAATTGTGATCCAGTCACATGGCTTAAAAAAACCCCAAATTTCAATGATTCGCAACCTTACCTCCCGGTTTATAACCATCTCCTAATTGGTATCTCAGCATACACTGGTTATAAGCGCCTTCGACTTTAAGAACAAATCTTGATCTGCCTTCCCGAAACTTGAATTTCCCAAGACTCTCTCATCTCTGTAAAATGCAAACACTGTCTTCCCAGTCGCTAAGTCCACAACATGACACAAATACAACGTGACAACCAGATCATGTCTGATTTTCCTTCCTTTGCTCTCGGTCTCGACCTCCAGGGTCGCAGCAGTCTGGTCCTGGTCCCTCCTCCGTTACTTGGATGGTGCAGCTATCTTAGTGGGTGCGCCCAGCTTCCATTTGTGCTCACTGACAAGCCTTTGCTTCCCGTGAGTGGGATCGTACAGCCCCTATTTGTTCTCCAGCCCCAGTGGCTTCCTGCCATTTTGGGGCTAAGGCCAAACCCTCAGTGCGATCTGGCTTTTGCCCACCTTGCAGTCGCAGGATGAAATTACCACGCTCTGGCTCGCGGTGCTCCAATATTCTGTCTGTTTCTCTGATGTGCCAAGCATATGCCTGGCTCGGGCAGACTGACCTAGCCGGTCCCTTACTTGGAAGGCACCCCCGCACCCCGCCTCTGTGAACGACTCCGATTTGTTGTCTGGGTTTTAAATGAACACCACCTCCGGGACGAGGGTCCTCGCGGAGGAGGTGACTCTCGTCTCCGAGCGGTGAGGGTCTTGAGAAGTATTTGGGCTGCTGCCTCCTTCCTCACACCTGGAAAAAGCAGAACTGATACTTTTCCAAAAAGCAAGCTTACCCCTTCGCCACTGCTCAGCCCCGAGTTCCGTCTGGCTGCCCGAGAAGGATTCCTCGTGTGAAAACTTCTGATCCGTTGGCCCGAAGAGAAAATGCAGTTCTGGAGCGTTCTCTTTTCCTCCCTGGTTTCTTTTTTTAAATGTTTTTTTTTTTTTTTAATTTTTAAAATGTTTTTTAATGTTCATTTAGTTTTGAAAGAGAGTGAACAAGTGAATGGAGGAGGGGCAGAGAGAGAGAGAGAGAGATTGAGAGACAGAATCCGAAGCAGGCTCCAGGCTCGAGCTGTCAGCACTGAGCCCGAAGGGGATTTTACAAATGCTTCCTACCGCCTGACCTGAGTTTCTCTTCTCTGGATGCTAATCAGATGGCAGGGTGTCTCTCGATTGCTCCTTTTTCCCAGGTCAGGTCGCTGTCCTGATTTCTCTCTTGCCCGTCTGTAGCCAGATACAGCGTTTACCTGAGAGAGCAAGAGAATGTGTGCCTAACATCTACTATCTCATGGTGATGCACACCATTTTATTAATTAAAAAAATTTTTTTAAACATAACATAAAGAAAACTTCTTGAAAAATCAGTGCACAGCGTGATTCATCATAATACAGGAATAGACCTACCCTCGTGCCCCTCCTCCATCCTGACTCCTCCCTCCTTCTCTGGGAGATATTGTCTTAATTTTTTGATCATCACTTCTTTGCTGTTCTTTGTAGATTTCCCGTCTAAACGGGCATATATCTGGTCACTAGAGTGTATCTTTGCCTCCGTTTTGATCTTTATATAAAAGTAACAGTACAGTGTATTCCTTTCTGTAGGGCTTCCCCTCACCACTATGTTTGTGAGATTGATACACAATGTTGTGTGTAGCGGTGGTTTCTGGTAGTTTCTTCATTTTCATTGCCATGGAGTGCCCTATGTATAAATGTACCACACTTTATGATTCATTCTGCTACCGAAGGGCTTTAGGGATGTTCCCAGCATTTGGCTATGGCAGGTAGCGCTGCTGAGAATGTTCGTGTGTGTGTGTGTGCGCGCGCGTGTGTGTGTGTGTAGTGGCACCGCAAAGTCTTTGATGATACAAATGGGCTGGATGTCCCGTTTCCTGCTCCAATCTGCTCTTTCTCCTTCCCCGCCCTGCCCCTGGCAATCAGAGGGTTGGAAGAGAGACCGTTCAGGGATTTATTTCCCCAAGTTTCCCCTCTTGGCCACAGGTTGGCACCGACTGTTTCCCACTAGAGAAAACCATGGCTCCTATCGTTTGCCGGGTCCTAGAATCACAGCTTCACCTGCCTCTGTTTCCAGGGCTGGTAACCACCCTCTCCCTTGACATTTGGAGGCTGAGGACCACGATGGCTTCCCCTTCCTGCTGACCCTCAGGACTTCGCCGCCCTTCAGCCTTTACTAAATTCTACCCTCATCTTTGTAAGTTCTTCCGTTAAACTCTCTTCCGTTACCCCTTTGAGTATAGTGTTTTCTAGAAGAACCTGACTCATACATAAAGGTATCCTCTAAACCCCAGCTGCAGGCAAAAGTAAGAAGATACTCTATATCTTTGCCAAAAAGTTGTCCGCCTTCATTTTAGACGTTCTGATGTATATGTTCTGTTATCTCATTTTGGTTTTCATTTGCATTTCCCGGATGAATAATGAGGTGGAAGACTTTTTCATAGATTCAATGGACACTTGATAGCTTTTTTTTTGAATGCCAGTTCAGTTCTTCCCTGTGTTTCCACTGGGTTGTGTGTCTTCTTATTGATTTATAGGTGTTATTTACATATTCTTGATATGAATAGAAGGTCAGATGCATTAAAAATATCATCTTCCACTCCATTGCTTGCTTTTTTATTCCGTTAGTAGTGGCTTTTGATGAAATGATTTTCTTAATTTTTTCTTAATTATAATGGAGTTCAATTTATTAGTCTCACCCTGTATAGTTAGTGTTTTTATGTCTCATTTGTAATATCTTCACCATCCCAAAGTCATTATATTATGTTCTAGAAACTTTATTGTTTTGCCTCATATTTATATTTACCGTTAGCCTGGAATTGAGTTTTGACTTCCGACTGATTGATTTTTCATAGTATGAGTTAGTTGTCAAGTTTCTTTTTTTTCCACATGGATATCCTATTTCTCCCAACACCATTTTTGAGAGATTTCTTCCTTTCTTCACTGCTTCACAAATAAGCATGTTCATATGTGTGTAAATTCATCTCTGGGCTGTCTTTTCGTTTCCATTTTTTTGTTTGTCATACCTGCATGAATACCACTTGGACCTAATTACTGTGCCTTTAGTAATGTTTGATAAAACAAGTTGTCCTACATAACTCTTCTTTAATAATATCTATTCTATTTTTGACCCTCTGCATTTCTACATAAATTTTGGAATCAATTTGTCAAGTTCTCCAAATACCTTATTGGTTGCATCTACATTGTATTTGTCGATCAATTTGAAGAGAATTGACATCTTTACAGTATTAAGTCTTTCAATCCATGAATACGGTATAGTTATCCATTGGTTTAATCCTTCTTTTGATAATATTTTGCAGTTCTCTGTATAAATATCCTGCACATCTTGTAGTAGATTAATTCCCATGTTTTAAGATACTTTTGATGCTAATGAGAATAGTATTGTTTAAAATTTTATTTTCTATTAATGCTGATATGTAAAAATAAAACTGAGTTTTCCGTTTTGACCTATGACCTACAGCTAGCAAACTTCTCATATTTAGTAATTCTAATGATTCATTTCTAAATTCTCTTGGATATTCTAGGTAAAAAAATGATACTATCTGCAAATGGCTGAAGTTTTATTTTTTTCTTTGGCATTTTATTTCATTTTCTTAACTTATGTACTAATTAGGACCTCCAGGACTATTTGTGACATGTGGTGATTGTGACCCTCTTTGTCTTTTCCCCCAACTTGAAAGGATTAAATTTCAGTTTTTTATCATTAAAGTATGTGGCTTAAATATAAGGTTTCATGGATACTATTTATGAGATTGACAAAGTTCCCTTTTACTTCTAATCTAATAAGAATTTTTATTGTTAATTGATATCAAATTTTATTAAATGTGTTTTCCCCTTTTATTTGAGATTATCATATGATTTTTCTTCTTTACCATGATCATAATATATATTAATTCTCTTTCATATACTGCTGGATTTGGTTTTCTGAGATTTTGTTCAGTTTATTTTGCATTTGTTTAAATGTGTGAAATCAGCCTATAATTTTTTTTCTCATAGTGTCTTAGTCACATTTTGAGTCAAGCTTTTCCTTTTTTCTATTATCTAGAAGAGTTTATGTAAGACTAGCATTAATTCTTACTTAAATTTATGTCAGAATTTGCTGTTAAATCAGTCTGGGCCTGAAATGTTCCTTTTTCATTTCCCTGGTTTTCTTTTAGGAAGGCTTTAGATGATCTAATCAATTGATGTCTTTAATAGTTATTGGAGTTCAGATTTTGTGCCTTTTTCTTTGGCATTTTTGGTGAATTATATTTTCTAAAGATTTTGTTTGTTTTAGTTCAACTTTCACATTTATTGATAGGAAATTGTTTATATTGTTCTTTTATAATCCTTCTAATGTCTATAGTATCTGTAGTAATGACTCATTTTTCATTGTTGACTTTGGTTATTTTTACCTTCTCTCTTAATAATACTCATCAAAGGCTTATAGATAACTAATCTTTTCAAAGATTTGACTTGTTAATCTTCTTCTCCACTATATGGTCATTCTCTATCTTAATAATTTTATTCATATCTTAGTTATTTTCCTTTTTTCTAACTTCTTAAGATTAATACATTTGCCTCTTTCCTATGACATATTAGCCACAGAAACAGTGACATAATTGTCTTATCTATTTCATATTTACCCTTTTTTATTTTCAGAGCCAAACTTCGCTTAAGTTAGAATTAAGATACATATATTTCTACAGCCATATCTTCATGCAATGTAATAAAATGTGTTCTAATCAAAAGCATTTTATGTCAAGTATCCTTTGAATTATTCTTGTGAGTCCTCATTGTCCAAATGAATCAACAACAAATATCTGTCTGTAGATGTCAAGATATTTCCTCACTCTGACACATTTTTTTCAAAATAATCTTAATCTGTAGTTTCTTTGTTCCTTTTGTGTTGAATCAAATACTTTACCCAAGTTTTAAATTTTGTTTCCTAGAAGATTTTGCCACTTTTTCCTTCCATCGGAACACACACTAATCCTGTAGGACCCAACTAAAATTTTATTTTCCTCAAAAAGCTTTTATTAACAAGTCTTACTAATTTACTAACATTTTATTTAATAAAAGATGCACAAACATTTCTTGGATAAGTGAAGAAACCTCCACCTCTTTGTATCTGTACCAATATGTACTATGGTATTTTTATATTCTTTACAGTTTAATCAGTATCCTAATCAATTTTTATTAATATATTACAAATTTGTGACATTTTAGTAGTCCTACATTGGGATATGAATTGAAAATTTGTTTCTGATTATAAAAGTAACACATACGTGTTATAGCCCAACTTTTCCCAACTATTTGACTTGAAAAGATGCTGTTACGCCATGGTCCCAACTTGTAAACTGAGATTTAGACTTCAGGATATTTTCTCTGCATATACTAACAAACATCTGATAATGTTTTGAACTTAATATACTGCAGACATTTTCTGTGCAGTGAATTTAGATCTGTCTCATTCTTCTTAATACTGTGTAATATGTTTATCTAGTCTCTGATTGATAGGTATCCAACTTATTCTCAGTTTCCACTATTACTAAAGAATGTTAGAGCGAACATTCTTGCACCCATGTCTTTGTTTATTGTATTTCTAAAAAGGTAGATTTCCAGAAAGAAATTACTGAGTAAAAGAATAAATTATTTTCTGATAAGATCTTAATCTGTATTCATAATATATATGAATGAAAGTGTTCTTTCCTCCACATTCTTACCTGTGCTGCCATAATGAAACTTTTTCATTTTTGTCATATGGATAAGACCCAAAATACCATGGTTTGGCTTCCTTATTTTGATTTTATTTAATTTCTTTTAATATTTATTGCACAGTTTATAAATAGTGAAACCTTATGATATTGACTTGTTTTTATCCAAATTCTGGTTTTTAGTATTTTAATTGAGTTATAGTTGACATATTATAATATCGTATTAGTTTTCAGTGTACCATGTGATTTGATTTTATATTATGAAATGACTACCACAAAAAGTTTAGTTAACATCCATCTCCCCACATTGTTACACATTCCTTTTTCTTGTGATGAGAGCCTTTAAGATTTATTCTTGTCAACTTGCAGGTACACAATATAATACTGTTAACTGTAGTCACCACACTGTATATTATGTCCCTGGGACTTATTTATCTTGTATCTGGATGTTCATACTTTAGATCTCCTTCACCCATATTGCTCACCCTTCTTTTGCTTCTTAATAATTACCAGTCTGTTCTCTGTTGAGTTCAGTTTTTTTGAAGTTTATTTATTTATTCTGAGAGAGAGAGAAAGCACAGTGGGAGGGGCAGAGAGGGAGAGAGAGAGAGAGAGAGAGAGAGAGAGAGAGAGAGAGAATCCTAAGCAGGCTCCGTAGCTGTCAGCGCAGAGCCCAACGCGGATCTCAAACTCACAAATTGTGAGATCATGACCTGAGCCAAAATCGAGAGTTGGATGCTGAACCAACTAGCCGCCCAGGCTCCCCTATTTCTGTTTTTTAAATATTCCACATAGAAGTCAGGTCATAGAGTATTCGTCTTTCTCTGTCTGACTTATCGAACTTAACACAGTGCCCTTAAGGTCCGTCCATGCTGTTGCAAATGTAGGGATTTCCTTAATGCTTTATGGCTGAGTAATATTTCACAGTATGTATATACCACCTTTTCTTTGTCCGTTTATCTGTCCATAGACTCTCAGTTGGTTTCCGTGTTTCGGTTATTGTGAATAACGCTTCAGTGAACATGGCAGGAGGGTGCATCTTTTCAAGATAGTGATTTCATTTCTTTGGGTTAAATACCCAGAAAGGGAATTGCTGGATCATATGAATGTTCCTTTTTTGTATTTTTGTTTTGTTGTGTTGTGTTTTGTTTTTTATTTTGTTTTGTTTTTTATGTGAGGAGCCTCCACACTGTTTTGATAGCAGGTGTGCCAATTCCCATGTCCATCAACGGTGCACCAGGGTCCCCTTTTTCCACATCCTCACCAATTCCTGTTCTTCTTTCTTTTTGATGATCGGTGAGGTGTGAGGTGTTCTCTCATTGTGGTTTTGATTTGATGCACGTTTCCCTGATCATGAGTGATGTTGAGCCTCTTTTCCAAGTTTTTAAAAAATAACTTCTATTAGTTTATTTGTTTTTGAGAGATAGTGGGAGCTGGGAGGTACTGAGAGAGGGGGACAGAGGGTCTGAAGCAGGCTCTGCGCTGACAGCAGAGAGCCTGATGCAGGGCTTGAACTCACAAACCATGAGATCACCACCTGAGCCTAAGTCAGATGCTTACCTGACTGAGCCACCCAGGTGCCCCCCATTTTTTTTTCTTCATCATGTCTGTTGGGATGGTCAGTACACACTCTTGTATGAGCACCAACTGTCTGCTGTGTAATGGTTTTGGATCTATATGTCTTATTCCACGATACACTTTCCAGGTGGCTGACGGTCTCTCATTTACACATAGGCTAAATTATATTGTGAAACTGATCAAATGGAATCGCTTCGTTCCAGTGATTCTCACCTGGCGTCATTTTTGCCTCCATCCTCATGGACATTGAACGATGTGTGAAGACAGGTTCGGTTGTCATAACTGGGGGTCAGGGAGGTGCTGCTGGGGCTAGTGGGTAGACACCAGGGGTGCCAGCAAGCATCCTTCAATGCACCTCCCCCCCCACACACACACACGAAACAAAGAATTATCCAGCCCCCAAAATGACCGTGCTGAGACCGAGAACGCCTGCAGTCTGTTCCGGATAACACTTCAGTGCTCTCCTGATTGGTTCTTTCAAACGTAGACTGCACCACATCTATTCTAAGGCACATATTTATTTTCAGAAATGGGGCTGTGTCTTACAACTGTTGGATAAGAAAGTGTTACGACTAATTTTATTTAGCAGAATTATTTTTTTCTTTTCTAAAAAGTCATCCCTTAGATGGTGGCATGCTTTGTATCTACCATCCACGGTCTTACATTGGTGACATACGGTAAAGCGACGGTGTCTAATCATGTTCCAGCTGTAACTACGCGTCAGTCCAATTTCGGCGTGAGACCAGGAAGTCCTGTGTCACCTGACGGTGTGATTGCCGTATTGAAGGGTGTTAACGATCAGTCGGCATCTAGCTTTGCATCTATACTCCTCCACCTTGTGTCTGCTCTCAGGCAAAAAACAATATACAATGTCTGAAACAATTTTGTCTTTGATTTTATGTTGAAAGAGTTCCTCTTGGATTTAGTAAAGAGACGTAATATTGATAGAATGTTCAAATTCAGTGCAGAATGATTGATTTCTTCATTTGGGGGGTTATGAATCACGGCTGTACCTATTGATTTTTCTCCTACACTTACATTCATTACTTTTAAATTCAAGAAGATGGTTGGAAGGGAACTGAAACAATTTCAGTGTTAGAGAAGCATTTTGGATTGTAGGATTCTCACTCGAAACCTACAGTCTAACAATTCTTTCTTCCAAGCAGTCTAATAATTCAAGAAACTCTGCACTTACTGCTGCTGGGAAAAGGTAGCAACAGGAATATCTGATTCTCAGCATAAATTCTCTCCTTCTAGCTGTTGCTCTGTAAAGGGCTTTGAACACCTCCGCGGGCACAGAGTCCGTTCACAGCTGCACGATTTCGCGGGGAGAGCTCTTACTCACGGCTCTTATCGGAGAAAATCTGTACGTGTTCAGAGGGAAATGGACCTTAATGCATACTGTCAATTCTTTTTTGCACTTGTAAGCGAGAAAAAAATTAGAAAGTTAAAGGGTGGCAGTTTTGAGTTATTAAGAATGGTCTGGATTAACCTCAACTTCCATGGGTCAGTACGAGGTGGCCGCGGATACTTCCCATCTGTTTCTGGTTTGCAGTTACCAGCCAAGAAGCCCAAGGTATGTGTAGCCTCATTGTTAGCGGTTTCCCCGCCCTCTTAAAGACACAGAGCCCCCCACTCCAAAGCCAGGGCAATACTTCTAACTCCCGTTTACAGATTAGGCAAAAACGCTTAGGTTAGGGGTCACCCCAGGCAGTTGAAAAATTTCTTTGTGAATGTTCCCAGTTTTTTTTTTTTTTTTCTGGCTGTTAAGAAAATAATAAAAAGAGCTCCCCAGTGCAGGAATTCCATAAAACGGAGCGGCATTGAGACACATTAATGGCTTCCATTCCCGATGACGAGTTGGAAACAGCTCTAAGTCACCTGGAATCAGGTATCTCAGCTCCAGATACCTCCAAGTCAGGGAGGTGAGGCTCGGGAGCTCAGCTCTGGGCTCAGAAGAGGGGTGCTCCATCCATGAGAATTCAGGGAGTTGGAACGCACGAGAGTTTGACCTTCTTTAAAGAAGCCCCACAGCTGTGTGGAGAGGACTCCGTGGGCACTGGTGTTTTTTGCCCGCTCTTTCGGGGACGAGGAACCCCCAGGACCGCGGATCCGGGGAGCGGAGCCCCGCGTGTGTTGCTGTGTGTCGCCCCTCTGGTCTGGTTAGAGCTGCGGTGTGGGTTGGCCGGGCCCACCACGCGGTCTTCCAGATGGCTCTCATTACTGTCAGAACTGACCGGCGAAAGCCCCCGTGGCATCCCGGAAGCCCGAGACCCGGCGCGGGGGACGGAGCCCCTGGTTCCTAGGGGCCGGTGTTTCCAGGGGAATAGTAACGACGCCTTCCAAACACTGGCGCTTTTCTTTCTGGTAACTCGGGGGGATGAACCCTCTCCCTCTGCTTCTCATTTCCCAGCCCCAGTCCTGTGGAAGTCACGGAGGGGAAATTAAAGCTTTCCCACGTCTCCTTGGTACGGTAACCTGAGATGGATGGGCAGAGATGCTTCCAGAAAATGGGAACAGGGGATCAGCAGTGTGCGGGCCCGGGGGGCTGCAGGCGGAGGGCGGGGACCGAGGAAGGAAGTCACAGCCAGGCGGCAGGGGTCCCTGCTCTGGGGGGCTCCAGGGGCCCAAGGCACCCGTGCCTGTAGTGAGCGGAGAGGAAGTGGGGAGGAGAGGGAGGGAAGAGCCCCCGGCGTTCGTCTCTTACGCCTTTTCTCTGAAATCAAATGCTGTTGAAATTTTGGCACGTCTTCCCTCCAGCGGATACGTACTTTTTTGTGTGTCTTTGGCCGGTGGCTGCTTCTCTTCCTCCGCACATGTTCAGCGCCTGGCCCAGGGCTGAGCACAGAGTCACCACCAGGAAAGATTTGATGAACCGATGAGCGATCGCATAAGAAGAATGTTTGCTGCGTCACAAGGTCGCAAAAACCTTTTTGAATAAGGAAGCTTCCGAGGGCGTCTCGGTCACCTTCCGCTGCAGACCAAATTCAGTCTAGAACTTGGTGGCTTAAAATCACGGTGACCGTTTTATTACTTCTGTTCCTTATGGTTCCAGGGGTTGACCAGGCTGAGAAAGGCCTTTTCCCCTCAGGGTCCCTCCGAGGGCTGCCGTCAAGCGGCGGCTGGGGGCTGGGGTCATCCGGAAGTTCGCCTCGCTTGTACCCCTGGGGGAGGCGCTGGCAGGAGGTGGGGCTCGGGGCTGGAATACCCACGGACGGCTTCTCCATGTGCCTCGGGCATTCTCTCGGGGCGGAGGTCCAGATGCAGGAGTGGCTGTTGCCAAGGAAGACAGATGGAAGCTGTCTCGTCTTTACAGGCAGCCTTGGAGGGCACCTTGCTGAACCTACGCTGTAGTGACAGGTCTTGCCAGCTTTGAAGGGTGGGAACACGGACCCCACCATTTGATGAGAGCAATGTCATGCCCGTGCCACCTTATAAGATGGGCACCGGTGATGGGGAATCTTACCGGCCTCCCTTGGAAATTCGGCCACCATGGTCGATACGGCAAATGTCTAGAAATGCATGAATCTGGCATTCTGATGGTTTTTGGTATTTGCGGTTGCTGCATTAGTTTAACTGGAAAGAATCTTAGCGTTACTTTGGAAAATGCAAGGAAGCGCTGTGTAACGTCGAAAGGAAGCTGTTATTTTGTTTTGAAATAAACGTGCTGTAAAGACATCAGGAAGCGGGCAAAGAACGGGACGTAGACTCCTCCTTTCATTCACTTGTTTCTTCGGTCGTGTTTCGTTATTGTTGCTGAGTATCCTCTCGCTGCCAGGTGGGGTCGGTTCAGCTACTGAGAGGGAAGTCCCTCCGCTACAGAGTTGGAAGGTCTCTTAGAGACCGTTACCCGCTTCGCTCTCATGGCCCGATCCGGGGGAATCGCTGGAGAAGTCGCCTCTGAAGTGACGCGGGTCATGTGGCCTGGAAAGGTGGGGGGAGCGGCCCGGTGGGGGGGCGGCCAGCCTCGCTCTGTGTCTCTGTCTCTCTCTCTCTCTCTCTCTCCCTCTCTCGGCATCTGGCAGTGTCTTCACCCCTGTCGTCCTCTAGGGCGCGCGTGAGCGTGTGCGCGGGTGGCGGGGAGGCGGGGGAGGCCCGCGGCTCAGGTTCCAGCTCTCGTCTTAGTTCCGATGGCAGGTCTTCTCAGGAATCGGTCAGTCAGCCGTTGAAAACCAGATGAACGCAAGTTCAAGGCCGACTTTGGGCCTTCGAGGGCCTCCCCTGGGCTGCCCACGGGCATGCCCGGTACTCCCCTCCCCCGGTGCTCCCGGGCTCTGTCGACACGCTCCATTCATTCATTTGTTCATTCATTCATTCATCCATCCGGCAAAAGCTTGCCAGGTGCCAGCACGGTGACGGAGCCCCAGGGGCTCCGGGTTCGCCGCTCGCGGTGTCTGGGGCGCGGGGAGGGTGGCCCGCAGCCGGGCGCCCGGCACGCGCTGATTCCTCCCTCGAACAAACCTGCACGTTCCCAGTTGATCTGCCAAGGAAAGCTGGCCCAGTGGAGTCTCCGGCTCCTGACCTCGACCGAGCGGAGGAGGACGAGGCCGGGCTGAGGCCTCACCGCCCGGAGCCAAGGCCCCTGAGAGCAGGGGACTCGTGCTCCCTGAAGGGTATCAGCCCGGGCCCTCTCCGGCACACCGTCCCCCTCGGTGGCCCAGAAGCCAGCTCTGCCCTCCCGTCCCTCAGGTTCCGCCTAAGCCGTTCTTCGGGGGGGGACCGGCGGTGTGGGTGCGGGCTCTGCGGGTCTGGGGTTGCTCTTCTCTTCTGCCAGTGCCTTAAAATTTTTTTTAAATGTTTGTTTATTTCTGAGAGAGAGAAAGAGTGCAAGCAGGGGAAGGGCAGAGAGAGAGGAAGACACAGAATCCGAAGCAGGCTCCAGGCTCTGAGCTGTCAGCACAGAGCCCAACGCGAGGCTCGAACCCACGAACGGCGAGATCATGACCTGAGCCGAAGTCGGACGCTCAACAGACCGAGCCCCCCGGCGCCCTCCTGCCGGTGCCTTTATCTAGAGTGGCATCGTCTGGGCCTGGGCACGGGCTTCCCCCATCAGTTCCCCACACCCCGCCTCATCTACCGTGGGCCGTTCACGTGCAAAGGTGAGGTTCGTCACCCTTTAAAAATGGCAGACCAACAGATGAAACGCTGCCTCAGTCATCCCTCCCCAGAGCGCGCTGAAAATGAACCCTGCTCTTCTGGCAGACCCAGGGGAAACTACGGCGGCGCCTCTTCAGGGATCGGCGGGAGCCTGAGCCGCACGCAGCCCCCCCTGAGACAAACAAACAGCTGTCACCCGCTGACCTCGCTCTTCCTCGGTATATGAACTAAAGTAGAAGGGGAAGAAGAAAAAAAAGAAAAATGACTACAGATATTTTAGAGCACAAGTGAGGACGAAAAGAGAAAGGTTGCAGATCAGTTACGGTTTTTGCAACTATTTCCAAGGCACTGTGTTTTGCTTTCAGCGTTTGGCGTTGAGATGGCCTAGAAGTCAGTGTAATCACGTAACAGGATTATTTTCAGGAAAACCTCCTTACTTAGTTTTAGAGTTTAATTTATTTCCTATGTATTTTTATATATTTTAACATCGTGTATTGTTTTTATAAGTGATGCTGAATAAACATATCCCCAAAACTATAATTAAAAAATTGGGGCGCCTGGGTGGCTCAGTCGGTTAAGCTACCGACTTCAGCTCAGGTTATGATCTCACCGTCTGTGAGTTCGAGCCCCGCGTCGGGCTCTGTGCTGACAGCTCAGAGCCTGGAGCCTGCTTCGGATTCTGTGTCCCCCCCTCTCTCTCTGCCTTTCCCTTGCTCACACTCTGTCTCTATGTCTCTCAAAATATAAAATAAAAATGCTAAAAAAATTTAAAAAATAAATAAACGATGCCATTATAAGGGCTCTCTCACATGTTATGATATAATCCATCCCCTTCCCCCACCCGGTTCATCTCTGGGAAGGGTCTTCGAATATCGGAGTTTAGGCAAGGTGTGAGCAGGAGACCAGTGTTTTCTGCGCAGAAAACAAACACACCGAAGCTGATCCGTTAATGTGTTGGGACTCACATGGGCAAGATCTGAACCTCCTGACACTACTGACAATTAAAATATTTTTTTATGGTTTGGAATCACTAATAGTGAGGTAGCCCAATTCTGTGATGTCCATGGTGGGATCTCACCCAGAAAAACCGTGGCTTTCGTCTGAGGTGCGTATCTGTATAATTTATCTTTGTTCCTCACTCAAGTATATTTCCTTCTGTTATACTGAGGAAAGATGAAAACCTTCCAGAAGAGCTTTCTACATTATGAATGGTGGATTTTAACGTTACTGGATAAAAAGGAGACAACTATGTAGGATCACACTGTCAATTCAAAAAATGTCAAGTGAAGAATTAGTCATACCCTAAGGGCCCTTTAAAGGGACACTTAGCACCCTCTAGTGACAACAGCTCAGTCAGTTCAAAGGAGAAGTCCCTGCCTGCTTCAGGTCCCTTGCTCGCAAATCCACAAAGCAGCGAAGTTCTTTGGCCAGTAGGTGGTTGCTTCCTAAAATTCTCAGGGCAGAATTATTTTTGTGCCTGTAAATACCGGATACAATCGCGTCCACCAGGCAAACCCCAGCTTGCCTTCCGGCCCATCAGCGACAATACGTTTAGAAGTATCACTTCCCTTTGTCCCCAGATACTGTCGTTTTCCCCAAACTGTGTGCTGAGATTTGTACTGGGATCAAATGAAAACTGTGAATTAGCCTGTGTCACAGTTTCAGTGCAATTCAGGGCATTTAAAAGATTAGACACGTTTTTTTGTAAGGCTGAACTGGAGAAGACCTAGCCTGCCTCCATCTGAACCACATAGTTTCCCCAGGAGGGAAAGATCCTCTTTATCGCTTTGCAGAGAAAGGATACAATGAAGAGGGTGTTTGCATGCAGCGGGTGGAGGGCACAATGCAGAGAGAGTACAGTGCAGGGTGGGCTCGGTGGAGAGGATACAGTGTAGCAGACGCTCGCTCTTTCACACACCTGCCTTCCAGTGCCGGGGTCCAACTCAGTTCCGTCTGTAGGTTGCCTGAATCCCCTCTCGCAAATGTAAATGCATTATTTATGGCAAACACTTTGTTCCTTGGCTTCATTTCTGATCTTATTTGTGATATAAATAAATTAACAATTACATACACACATATTAAGTGATGTAGAAAGAAAGACCCTCCGAATCTGACTCTAAACAGATTCTATAAAAGAATGGGGAGCAACTGTGTCATGCAGGCTTCTCTGTAAATTTCCATTATTTGGGTGACATTATAGTGCAATTTACTATCTTTCTTTACAAGGTAGTATAGGGGGTGCTTGGGTGGTGCAGTCGGTTAAGCATCCAACTCTTGATTTCAGCGCAGGTCATGATCTCTCAGTTCGCGGGTTCAAACCCCACATTGGGCTCTGTGTTGATGGCGCAGAGACTGCCTGAGATTCTGTCTCTCTTTCTCTCTGCCCTTCACCCACTTGTACTGTCTCTCCAAATAAATGTTAAAAAAACCTTAAAAAAAAGTAGAATATGTTTTCCGGACAAAGTAATTTGTGGACTATCAAGACAAAAATAGATGCTGATAGCTAGTACCTTATAGATGAAACTGACACACTTAAAAAATTTAAAGCCTAGGTCAAAATCTAAGTTCATTGAAACAGCTCGAGAGAACTTCTCAGGGTGGTCAGCGGTGATTGTGGAGCAAGTAATTGGGACATAATATTCTGCATCTGAGAAGGGGGCTGAGGAGCAGGACAACCCCTGGGCGGGATGACCATGTGATTTTGTGGAGCCTCCGTGTGTCCACGCCAAAGCACGCCCTGTGGGCAGACCGTGCCGTACGGTGACCACTGCGATCTGAGGGCTGTAACACCTATGCTCATGTATGCCCGTCATACGGATGAAACGCATAGAATGGGTCACAAATTATATATGGAAACACGATCATCGAAACAGGAAATTGTCTTTAAATTATTGTGTCAAAACAGATGTTCTTAGGGTTTTCTTTCTTTCTTTTTTTTTTTTTTTTAGCCCTGAGTAATAAATTGACATCTTTAGGGTTGCTGATATTGGTTTTAATACTCCTGCATTTTTAGAGGCGTACGGAATTGGGTAAGAGCAAAGTCGCCCCCAAACACGAGAATGTATGTGATGCTTGGGACAGCGTGTCCTTCGAAATCATCGTTCCCCTTGAGCCTGTGGAGCTGACCTGACCCGGGCTTCAAAATTAAGGAAATTGCAGCTTGCTGCTGAGAAGTTGAGGATTTAGTTTGTGATAACCACGTCCTCGGCTTCGATGAGTTCAAATCAACCCAGATGGTGAAGAATAATATTAACCAGGTGGAGAAGGTGTTGAAACGATAGTTACTTAAATTGTAATTGGATTATCTTTTAATGCGTTGCTGGAGGGCATCACAGACACACACACACACACACACACACACACACACACACACACACACACAATGAGTCTTACTCAATGGAGTGAAACTGTGCTCACGCGGTAAGCTTTGAATAGAAAGACGGCCCCCAACCTGTGTGTAATGAGCGACCTTGGTGGCGAAGAGCGCCTTACCCTACGTGTGTTCTCAGGCCGCCCGTCCAGTGGATGGAAAAGTTCCACCGAGTGGTGTAGTTTTCCATTGTGGGGGCAGCTCCAGATGCTTGGTCCTTATCTGTAATCTCAGGCATGTCCCTGGCAAAAATCCTTGGGACATCCTTCTTGCGGCCTTTCATGAATAATCCAAACAGTATACATTTTAAGGTCCGTGTGTCACTTTAGGGACAATATAGAGCACTCGGTCCTATTGTTTTTACCCTTAAAAGGTTTGCATCGCATGGGCTGGTTCCAGGCTTCTGCATTCCGCGTGGGCGGAATTTACGTAGACAAACACAGACTTCCTGAATGTTGGGACACCCAGTGGCTGGACAGAGCCTTGTCATCCTTTATTTCTTCGTGCCGACCAGAGCGCCTGTCATGGAAGAGGCCCTTTATTAGTATTGACGGGATGGGCTGATGTTGGGTAGATGACCGTGACAAAACACACGAGGATCTTCTGGGTTTCCTTGCTGACACGAATTGCAAACCGGGCTCCTCTTTTCTTGCTGTAGACATTTTAAAGAGAACACGCATTTTG
The DNA here is from genome assembly GCA_004024585.1 of Paradoxurus hermaphroditus. Lineage (NCBI taxonomy): Eukaryota > Metazoa > Chordata > Mammalia > Carnivora > Viverridae > Paradoxurus > Paradoxurus hermaphroditus. The sequence continues at coordinate 25,384 of PITB01006570.1, forward strand.
GTATGCGCACAGGAGCTCGAGAAGTCCAGGTATTGTGTGCTGCAGGTTACACAGATATTTATAAAAAACACGGCACCTTACATGTTACTTCTATAACTTTTCAAAGAATTTAATTTCAATTTACTGCTAATGTTCAGAAATCGAGACGAACGAAAGGAGAAGGAGGGAAAACAAAGAAGGAAAGAAAGACCATCTATCGTTAGTACCACAGTCCACAGCCGACTGGTAGTTCTCTCTGGCCTTTTTGCTTTTAACAAAATGGGTCTGTGGCATGATTGTCTTTTGTAACCTGATTTTTAACTTACCGGCCGTAATATTGTACCAGTTTTCCATGTCATGAGCATCTGTGTGTTCCATCATTTGCCCTGCAATATTTTCAGCTGACGAGCATTCCAATGTATGGATGTTTAACACTGGGATTAGTCGGCCATTCACGAGCGAGTCTTCTGTTGGCTCTTCAATTAAAGTTATGGTTCATTATCTCTTTACTGGGCCCCTACACCGTTTTCAGGACTATATTGCCCTCATCCAGAGTGTTTCAACTCTTGACCTTCCCCGGTCGATCCCACATAGAGAAGTTAGTCACAGAATAAGGATGAGAATTTGTTGCCTCTGTAGAAAATGGGAGGATGTGGCTTTAAGACAAGTAAGTGATGATGCCGCCTTTTACTGTTACAGTAAATGTATGGTCAGTTTTATATTCTTTCCTTCTTTCATTTGGAACAAGATGGGAACAGGCTTACAAAGGGTTTTGGTAACATCCTGGGGGATGGGTGCGTGGTGGGTAAGTAAAAATGGAAATGTAGAATTAAAAAAAATTTTTTTTAATGTTTATTTATTTTTGTGTGTGTGTGAGAGAGAAAGAGAGTACAAGCAGAGGAGGGTCAGAGAGAGGGAGAAACAGAATCCGAAGCAGGCTCCAGGCTCTGAGCTGTCAGCACAGAGCCCGACGTGGGGCTCGAACTCTCGAACCGCGAGATCATGACCTGAGCCGAAGTCGATCACTTAACCGACTGAGTTCCCCAGGCGCCCCAGAAATGTAGAATTTACCCACGGGCTCAGATGTCCGCAGACACTGGGGGGCCGTACTGGTCCATTGTGATGTTTACCGTGCCCCAAGGAGAGTGGAGGAGGACCGTGTCCTGGCCCCCGGGCTGCGCCCCTCTGCTAGATTGCCCCTGACATGGATCCGCCTGGTTACCTGAAGGGTGGCTTCCTCCAAGGAGGGGTGCTGTCTGGTTAGAAGGTGCTGGCCCTTAAGATGCTGAGTGATCTGGTGCTGAGGCCAAATGTAGGTGTAGGCGTGACGTGGGGCAGTAGCGGAGGGCTAAGTGATACCTTTTATCCGTGGATAATTCCCTCAGGGAATGATGTTTGGGAAATGGTTTCTGCACTACTGTGTATATTTTTTATTTTTAAAATCATTTATTTATTTATTTATTTATTTATTTATTTATCTATTTATTTTGAGAGAGAGAGCATGAGCAGGGGAGGGGCAGAGAGTGGGAGAGAGAGGGAATTCCAAGGGGGCTCCGCACCGTCAGCACAGAGCCTGATGCGGAGCTTGAACCCACGAACCGTGAGATCCTGACCTGAGCCAAAATCAGGAGCCGGGTGCCGAGCCGACTGAGCCCCCAGGGGCCCCCCCGCACTGCTCTAGTCTAATTAATAGACATGCCAGAAGCTTTCAACAGCCGATCAAAGTTAAAAAGCAACTTTGCATTAAATGTTCAGAGAATATTAGACTCGGATGCTGTTATGCCATTGTAGACATCAGGAATTTGTGTCTTTGAAGATGCTAAGAGTCAATCGAGCGTCTTGTTAGAAATGAGGAATATTTGCCTTTTAAAAAATTTGTGACGGGGGGCGCCTGGGCGGCTCAGTTGGCTGGACGTCCGACTTCAGCTCAGGTCATGATCCTGCAGTCAGTGAGTTCGAGCCCCGTGTCGGGCTCTGTGCTGACAGCTCGGAGCCTGGAGCCTGCTTCGGATTCTGTGTCTCCCTCTCTCCCTGCCCCTCCCTTCCTCACTCTGTGTCTCTCAAAAATGAATAAACGTTAAAAAAATTAAAAAAAAATTGTGACGGGAAGTACAACCCACTCTCTGAAAATTGGCTTTTTATTACCTCCCCTCCATATGGGTATGCATTTTCAAAATTCGACACAACGAAACTTACGGATAGAATCTTCAGGGAATCGGTCGAATAGCAGCATCCGGTTTTCTGTTTGTAAGTATCCAAGCAAAGAAATTAGTCTCTAATAAAACGGCATTTTTATTAATTACAGAATAAAGGAGATGTGTGTATATACATACATAGGCCTTACGCATACATTTCAGAATGAGAGCAAAGGAAGCGTTGTAGATTCCCAGCAGTTGAAGTAACTGGGCGAGAAATACTAGGAGTCCTTGGGATTAACTCGTTTCTGTCCGTTGGAAAATTTTCCCGCATAAAGAATGAAAACATTTCACTGCTTGGTCTGACCTCAGCAGAAGCCTGATGAAGAATTAGGTGTCCTAGGTCTCCGGGAACGACAGGGAGAGGGCCGGGTCAGAAACCAGGAGACCAGGGTGAGGTAGGTCCAGGCAGCAGTTCCCCCCAAGGCTCTTTCGTTAGCCAAGTGCTCCTCTGTCTAGGGCTGCTCTGGGAGGGAGCGCGGCTCCCCGGGGTTCCCGGGGTTCCGCGGGGTTCCGCGGGGTTCCGCGGGCGACCTCCGCTACCGATGCCTCTCCCGAGCGCAAACCCAGGGAATCCCGCCGGGGCCGAGGGCGTTCGTCTCCGCACCCCCGAGTCCTCGTGGACGCCGCCCAGAGAAAACAACCCGGTGCTTTGAAACTTTCGGGGAAACAAAATTTTAATCAGCCTGCCATCTCCTTCATTGTTCAGAGATGAAAAGAGGGGAAGTCAGCGTCCCCTCCAAGTGTAGACGGTGAGGACGCGGAGGCTCTGATTTTTCACCCCGAGCAGGATTTCTTTTATTTTCCCTTTTTTTCTTCCTTTGTTTCTTCCTTTGTGTCTTTCCCCCTGCCCTTCCCCTCCTCCCCCCCCTTCTTCTATCCTAACGCAAAGGGGCGAATCAGGGGACATAAAAAGATATAGGGACCCGGGCTCGTTTCTAGAACGCTGACATATGCAGGCCTGAAGTCTGAGTGAAATCAGCTCACCAACCGCCCACCTCCAGAGCCAAGAGTGGCTGAATGACTCAGGATTCGGTCCCTTGTGTCCTGAGGGTCCCCTGCGGGGACCACGCTTCTCCACGCGTCCCGCTTTGGTGTAGCGGGATTCAAAGCAAAACGTTGTGTCTTCCAGAGAACAAGTAATTTCCTGAAAATGAGTAATTAAAGGCCTGAAATCCTCCAAGGGATGTTCAGGCTTACATTAGCCGTACTTCCTTTGAGGGGAAAACAGACGTGTGGCCCTGAACTCACAGCTTGGATTTGAAAACCACTTGGGGAGGGCTTCGCCTGGTATCTCTGCGTAGTCACGATTTCTCTGAGGGTCTGTGGTCCGCGGCGTTGACTTTGGGAGAGTAGAGCATAAACCATTTGTGGTAACTTCAGTTACTTGGACTTTACATTTTTTTTTAACGTTTATTTATTTTTGAGAGACAGAGACAGAGGTGTGAGCAGGGGAACGGCAGAGAGAGAGGGAGACAGAATCCGAAGCAGGCCCCAGGCTCTGAGCTGGCAGCACAGAGCCTGACGCGGGGCTCGAACCCACAGATCATGACCTGAGCCGAAGTCGGCCTCTTAACCGACTGAGCCACCCAGGCACCCCTGGACTTTAAATAAATAAAGGCCAGGATTTGACGGGGTTTAGTGTTCTCTCTTTCTTTATCTTGTTTTACCTCACTACTTCTAGAGGCTTCGTGTGTTTGCGACTGGTTTATTGTGGAGCAAACAAAAAAGTTACGCGTGTTCGGAAAGAGAAAATGAAACTCTTCGGGGAATATTCAACTTGAGATGTTGAATAATTGAAGGTTGCGAAAAAGCAGCCAGCAAATACGTTAACGTGAAATAGGTTCTACCGCGAAGTTTCCATGTTGGAGAAGGGAACGGGGAGTGCGCGGGGGAAAAAGTGGCTCGAGTCCCGTGTCCCAGGCGTGTGGCGGGTCCGGGGAGGGGGGCCCGAAGGCCTGGCCCCCGGCCGTCCCGAAGGGCTCGAGGCACGTGTGGAGCCGTGCAGGGTCCCACCGCATCTGCATCCTGCCTCCGCGCGGCGCGTCCTCCGGCGGCTCACCAAGTCGCACCTGCTGTGGTGGTCTCTGTCCCGGGCAATCGATGCCTTTTTTTTCCTTTTTTTTTTTAATTAAAAAAAAAATCTCCTGGCTGCATATCATCAAGAAAAACAACATTGTTTTCAGGGTCCCTTATCTCTCCACTCCCAAATATCCTGTTTCTTCAGGCCGGGCAGCCAGGACCAATAGAAACCTCTTCCTGCCATTGGCTGACTTCATTTCCCAGACTTAGCACGATCTCATCCGCTCTAAACAACCTCATCAAAACTACTTTCTGGTCAGAGAGAAGCAATAATTATTATTAACATTTATTAACGATCAATAAACTTGATTGCGTTATGGCCAGCACTATTAAGGTAAGGACGAGGGTTCCTTTTCGATCGGCAAAATCTTGTGCTTGTTACTCTTTTCTTTGGTTTCCTTTATCAAGGCAGATAAGTCCGGATTGGGCAACACCCCCACTGCCACAATAGAGGACAACAAGATTTCCTCTGCACTGCCTAGTAAATTTCCTTTTTCCTACTCCAACCATCCGCAAGGCTTAAAAACTTCAAACTCAGAAAAAAATTGGGGTTTCTAAATTCACTGTTGAGGGCCGTGGATGACTTTCGCGAAGGCTTTTCGGAGCGCGTCCGAATTTCCGTGTTCTTTAACTATCCCTAGCGGTGCGTGGACGTGTATCTGCTGGAAGGCGATGGACTCGGAGAGGTCGGAGGGAAGGGTCAGAGGACAAAAGCCGGGCTTGTAAACGTTGGGCTTCTGGATGCTCTCGAATGGCCCCTCGAGCGTCAGGGTCGCGAGCCAGCCCCGAGGGCGGCGAAGAGAGGCCGGGCGGGTGGCGGTCGGCGTGGGACGCGCGAATGTTGCCTTGCGCTCTGGATCCTTCGTGCTGAGAACGGAGCGTTCTCAGAACTCGAGTGGTGGGAATTCGGTTGGCCCTGTTGTACGTTTATCCTTAATAAAGATAGTACTCCTCTCCGCGCTGTGAGTAAGCGTTCTTGCCGTCATGGTTGGTTGGTTGGTGGGAACGGGAGAGCAGCGGCAGGTCGGTTGATTCTCTTTGCTCCGGGGGTGCGCGGTCGGCCGTGTGTTTTCGTGCAAATGTCTCTAGTCGAGAGCAGGTAGAAATTAATGGGGGGGGGGCGAGTCCGTGCGTATGGGAATCTAGCTGCAACCTAAGTCCTCTAAGTGAAGCCAGTTTAATGGCGAGCGCCGGGCGGCGGCATGGGGTCTGCGAAGTGGGGACCCGTTGAAATGTTTTCAAAGCCACCCTGCCTTGGCGACATTTGCAGAAATGAGAAAAAGCGGCAGCAAACACACAGCGAAGGGAAGAATAAGAAAACCTTTATTGCTTGTGTGTCTTTAGTGTCGCTGCCTGTACGTGAGAAGCGTTTGGTTGTGTTTTCATCAAAGGGTTTGGTTAATTTCAAAGCTCACGAATACGGAAGTTTGCCCCGAATTGAGCCAAGGCGTTTTCAAAAAATCTTCCTCGGTTTGGTATCTGAAATGCTCGCGTTAGAGGTGATGATTGATACCCTCCCTCTGAACTGCGTCTCAGAAGTTTCGTTCGGTTTTTATTTCTCGAAGGATGTTTTCTTTCTCAAGGCATGTTCGATAATATATATTAAAAAATCATGTATCAAGGACTAACCTGGCAGAGGCTTTTCTTTCTCTGGCTTCGAGGATCTGAGTCTGCTGAAACTCTCATAGAAAAGAATTTTAAAATCGAAGGTTTGATGTGGGCCCTTTTCAACTATGGGAGCAGAAATTCTTTGACCGTGTCATGCAAAATGCTACCGTTCTTATTCTCATTTTCTCTCTTAATTTCGTCCGTATTTCATGACAATTAAATCCAATATTCTTTGTAAGTTTCGAAGAGCTTAGCTACAATTGTGTGCGTTTCAAAAAGTCAGTGTCTGGAAGGACCTGGAAATAACGGACTGTTCTTTAAACTCGGGAGTATGTCTGGCAAAACCTACAAATGTGTTAAACTCTTTAATTGAAAGTATACGTGTCTGAAGACAGAAAGGTATTTTGAAACTTGGGCGTTTTGTGACTTCTAGAATAAATCTAGGGTCGTAGTTTATACTCGGATACTGGACTCGCTTTAACATTCGATGATACTGCGTTGTCGGTACAGTGTGTATTATGTCAGGGGAGCTTTAAAATGACTTCAAGTGGATTCTTTTTAATCCTCTGTTCAAATAAAAAAGTCCCTCTTTGCAGATAACTTCCTTTCAGACATGTTCTGTGGGCTTCCTGGCTAAAGCAATGCGATGGTTTTACAGACTTGTTTATAGAGTGGAAAAAGACGGCCCAAGCCTGTTGATGGCAGTTTTAATTATGTGAGCGCAAAGCTCAAATTAGCATAAGGAAAATTACGGCCGTCCGTTGGAATTAAGAAACAGCCTGTCACACAGGCATTTTCTGGTCTCAGACGCACTGTTTTTTGTTGGTGGTGTTTCGATAAATAAATCAGTCAATGAAGCATCAGACGCACTGAATTTGGTTCTCCCCATTGGAGTGAGCTTTGTTTGTCTGTTTGTTTGTTTGTTTGCATTAGTATTTATAAGACCTCGTGAGGCACTATGGAAAGCTAAATGTTTTTATCCTGTCTTCGTGATTCTCGATATCATTCTCCCTTGGCGCTTGCAACTGGGAACAAAACGTTTGCACCAGAAGAAGTAAAGGAATTTCTGGAGCTTACCTGAGAGTACCCGTTAGTCTCTAAGTGCCCGCGGGTTTTAAGATCAGATTCTAAGAGTTCTCATAAAAACATGGAAGCCTCAAGGACGATGTCCCCACAGGCAAGTCATGGATCAGTTTTGGTGTTCCCATCTGCTTTGTACTGTTTGCACCATATGACAATACTGAGGGGTGCTTATTAACACCCTGGCTTCCCAGTTCCCCACATAACAGCGTGGCTTGCTTACAGACTCCAAGGAGCCGGTCGTTAAGCCTCGGACCTTGGGGGTGCTTTGGTTAGGACTTTTAATCTAATCTCCCAAAGACTTTCCTGGCTTTACATTATGCCTTGGGTCACTCGGGAAGTCTAACGAAGCCTGCAGCCCCCTCTCCGGATAAATGCTTCTAAATGCCTAGAATGTGACTCTTAGAATTAGAATGTCAACAGAAGCTAATTCTATCCAAGTAAAGTTCAAATCTTGGACCCCTGGGGAGGCCCACGCACCCCATGTTACAATCCCTGATCCTAGAGTTTCAAGATCCTTAGTGACCGCAGTGGAAGTGCGGGGATTTTCCATTATCGCGGAGCTCTGACTCTGAGGGACAAGGAGGGAGCAGTGGAAAGCCTCTTAGAAGCAGACAGGATGTGGAAAGTTACAAGGCTTGATGAGGGAGCTCTGGATCACTGTTTCAATTAGTTGTTTCAAGAAGTTACTTTGATTTAACAGGTAGGAGGGTTTGAGGATGATTGAAACATGGTGTTAATTTAAAAACACCCAGCTTATTTTGTATGTTTCATGCTTGGCACATAGCAGGCACTCTGAATATTTGCCATCATGCGTGAAGGAAAAGTTACTAAAAAGCTGGGGGTTCTGTGAACAAAGTTCGTCTTCTAGGATTTTGGTGCGTGTGACTAAGGAGTTGAATGGCTCTGGGCATGGGATTTTTCACTGGCCCGTTGGCTTATGCAGAATGAAAATGGTTTGATCCCTTATTACTTGGGGGCGGGGGGGATTCGGGCTGTGGAAGAGATATGAATGCCGCTGTCCTGCTGGGTGAATGTCATGTCCCCGGAGCAGGGGCCCTGACCGGCTGTCCTTGCCTAAAAGTGGAAGTACAGGCCATTATCTGAAAGCGACTGGCCGTTTGCATTTGTGAGCAGCTGTCTCGTGCAGACCACACCCCGCCCCCCAGATGGAGCGCGGGTCTCCCTGGCAATCTGAGTTGTGTGCACGCACCTGTGCCCCTCAGCACCCAGACTCGGTAACAACGGAAAGGAGAACAGGGAACAACACGAAATATTTGGATTCTTTCCCATTAAATATGCCTACATAGGACTACAGTGCTCTCAGAGAATTCTGGAAGCCGGAATCATTTCTTGATTAGCTATATTTTCTTTCAAGTGATTATTTCGCTATTATTATTATTATTATTATTATTATGCAAAATAGACCTTTAGTTAAAAAAACCCCTGCAAATATATACTTAATGCTTGTTTAGGTCTCTTGAAAAAGCATGCATAAAAATAAAATTAACAAAACCACCATTGCAGATGCCTTCAGGAGAATATTACTTCTGTGTTTAGAATGTAGGATAAGATTCATTGATTTAGCGGCCGATGCAGAAGAGAATCACCGTGGCAGAGGCTGTGGGAAAAGCCGGGACCGTGAGTTTCTCTGCGGTCTGAGATCTTCCGACAAGAGTCTAACGGAGACCGTCTCCAGGTCCTTCAAGTGTCTGACAGCACTCTTGGCTCTGGAAGGATCTTCTAGAACCTTAGGGCTAGGGAACACCTCAAATGCCACAGGACCCACGTCCACCTTCTGTCCCAACGAGATGGAGGAGAGCTCTTCTCTGCCCTGGGCTTCTGTCACATGGCCCCCGAGATTTCATTCCTTGTGTCAGGTGGCTACAGGCACACCTACGTTCAGATCCCGACTGGTCACGGTGACCCTGAGCCGGGGACTTAAGCTGTCAGACCTCAGTTTCCCCACCTGTAAAATGGGATTATAATGGCTATCCTGTCTTGCGCTCGTATGAATTGAAGTCTATAGAGCCTGTAGTATGTGCTCAATAAAAGGCAGGTGCCATCAGACGATCCAAAGGGATTTAACCTCTTCTAATAAATTGCCTGGTCTTTCTGGCCCTGCTTTGGATTCTCTCTCTATTTCCCTTTATCCTGCTTCAGTTTTGAAGCCCAGCGCCACAGCATCTCCGTTCCAATGCTTTCAGAAAGAACAGGGTCACTTCTACTTGTCAGTACCGTGGTCTCCCGCCTAGGGCAGGTGACCCCAGGGTCTGGGAGGCAGCAAGCCAGGAGATGGCCGGAGAAGGAGGGGTTTGGAGGGCGAGGGTGCAGCAGAGCAGGAACCAAACTCGCAGGCAGGTAGAGCACTGGGGGAGGGGGGGATCGTCACTCCGGGTGTGACTGCTCAGAGGGCTGGGTTAGTGCTGCTCCGAGGGCGGAGGCTGCTTGCTGCTTTGCTGGAGGGCGGCCGAGGCTGCGGCCCGTCTCGCCTCGGACAGGGCGAGGGTAGGAATACCGCGACACCGCCACTCTGCTGGTCTCTCATCAATTTTGAAAAATTCGTCTTGTTGTTTTGCACAAATTATAGTAATAAAACATTCTCACTGTAGAGAAAATGAAAAAAAAAATCATTACAAAGTCAATATAAGTTGTTCCTAATCCCAACCAGCCAGAGGAAAAATTATTAACTTTTGGTGGCCCTGCTCACCCTGCGTTCTTCTCTGTCCCGTTCTCTACCCGACCCCATCTAGGTTTCTCAGCTCACATTGGTTTAGATTAATTTTCCCATGTCACTGAACACTTTCAAGAAGCAGGAATTTTAGGCTTAATCAGATCTTATGTAAAATAAGTATTACAGTTGATACAACCAATATCCTGTTACAGAAAATAATTTTTCACTACTTACTTTGCAATATATTCTTTTTTTTTTTAATTCTCATTATCGGTATTGGTGTTTACAAAAGGAACTGTTGAGCCAGTGAGCATACATATTTTTACAGTCTCTGCCAAATTAAAATATTTGCCAGTTGGGGCGCCTGGGTGGCAGAGTCGGTTAAGCATCCAACTTCGGCTCAGGTCATGACCTCATGGTTCGTGGAGTTGAGCCCCGTGTTGGGCTCTGTGCTGACAGCTCAGCGCCTGGAGCCTGCTTCGGATTCTGTGTTTCCCTCTTTCTCTGACCCTTCCCTACTCACACTCTGTCTCTCAAAAATAAATAAACATTAAAAACATTATAAGAAAAATAAAATAAAATATTTGCCAATTAAAAAACTTGCCACTTTACTCTTCAGAATGATTGTACTAGTTCCCACCTCTAGGCATAGGCTATTTGTGTGTCCTTAATTATAGTATCTTGTTCCTTTTTTTTTTTTTTTTTTTTGCCGTGAACCTATTTCAACTAGTGGCCACTGTGACCCCTGGATCTGTTTCTTATGCCTGCCTTCATCCTGTTTGATGAAACTTATTTCCACACATTCCCCTTATTGAACTTGGCTGGGGCGTGTTTTCTAAAGTTTAAGATCATTCCTCATTCCGTCCTTTCCCTTACGCTTCCCTGTCTCCTGTCAGCACGTTCTTCCCACTCCTGTGTTTACCCGCGTGGACGCTGTGTGCCTGCTTCACGTGTACGCCCATGCGAGCCTCAGAAATCCTTGGCGACCATCCGTCCAGCTCTTCCGTGTCCTTGACAGCGACTGGCCCCGTGTAGGGGTTCGATAAATATCTGTTAATATTTTCGGAGCAAAAATCACCTGAGGTCACAAAGAGAAAATTCAGATGTCAGAGTAATTAATCATTATTGTAGACTTTAAATAAAAGTCGTAGGTCTTTACCGATATCTCTCTAGTTAAGGGAAGATTAGGTAATTGGAATTGATGTTTAAAGGAGCAGAGGGAAACGTTTGTGAAGAGGTAGCTGTTGTATCTTGAGTTCGTCATCCAAATTAACATCATCCTCGGAACAGCATACAGGCCAGGCAGGCTCCGTGCTGGGCGCTCACAGTGTCTCGTGAGACCCTCATTCCACTTGCTTTTTGTCCACACGAGGGGAGAGGATTCGAGAGGCCAAGAGACTCACTCGGGCAACACAAATCCACTTGTCTCCCCTCAATTTATCATCATACGCTCTCTTTCTCCTTCTGTGTGCCCCAGCCTCGGATATTAAATGACTGTTCAGAAAAACGATGTATCAGGGGCGCCTGGGTGGCTCAGTCGGTTAAGCAGCCGACTCCGGCTCAGGTCATGATCTCACGGTTCGTGGGTTCGAGCCCCGCGTCGGGCTCTGTGCTGGCAGCTCAGAGCCTGGAGCCTGCTTCGGATTCTGTATCTCCCTCTCTCTCTGCCCTTCCCCTGCTCATACCTTGTCTCTATGTCTCTCAAAAATATAAAAAAAAAAAGGATTAAAAAAAAAACAAAGAAAAACGATGTATCAAATGACCCAGAGATGCATTCAACAATGGAGGAATGAAAATCCTTATGTATGACCGCCTCATTTTGTTACTCCTTTTGTGTGAAAAACCCCATTGGCAACAATTATTCTGCTCTGGGTGACTAATCAAAGTAACTTGCCAGAAAGTTCGGAGAGCTAAAACTCCAGCACCTATCTGTATGTGTGGGTGACAAGAATTCTTTCCATATTTGGCAACATCCAAGGGGCGGTGGTTGCAGATTCCAGATCAGCTGCTGATTTAAGTTTCCTCATCCCAAGTATCAGCTTCCTTGCACTCGCCTTGGCATCAATCATGAACTGCAGCTCCCTTTCCCATCAGGCCGAACAAGTCTTTCGGCGGGGGTGCTCGTGGGATTAAACTCTGGGAAGAACGGTAATTTGCTGTCGGGCACAGATAAGTACTGAGACACGCAGCAAAGAAAGAGGCCAAGCAAAATTATTTATTTTTAAAGCCACCTCATAATCCAATCATAACACGAACGTCAGGGCTGTGACTTCTAATGCTTTTGTTCGAGACCATGCATGTCAAATTCTGGAGAAAATAGTAAAGACCATTTATAACCCATCATGCGTAGAACCCGCCGTCGTGAATTTAACAGAGTCACTTTTAAATCACTCCACCCTGATGATTGAACAGCCCTCTTCCCCTTCCCCAATTCCAGAATAGCAAAGTGATTTTTTTTTCGTGTATTGACAGAGTCTGTACTGAAGAGAGAACTCTCCCGTCCTCATATCCCGTCCCCCGCAAGGCCATTAATTCAGATCGTCGGCTGGGAGCACGTTTATCGTCCCATCCCCCGGGGGTCCCGCTGGGTCTCACCGAATTTTATGCTTTCAACTGAACCGTACGCATGTGATACTCACCTTTGAGGAAGAGGAAATGGTTGAGACAACACTTCAGAATTTGTCAACACAATTAGTTTGTGTCTCAATTTGAGGTAGATTTCCCAAGACGTTGCCCCAAGTTAAAAAAAAAAAAAAAAGACAAAAAAGTGTGGCTTAATATTGCGAAGCGCTCCTGGGGTCTGTGTCGTCCGTGCGTGTTACCTGACATTCCAAAGATCGACAGACGCCTGAAGGTTAAAGCGAGCACGGCCCGTGCTTATCTCAGCCCCGGGGAGGCACCGACAGTCTCTGGGTCTTCACAGCACCCTTAAAATAGCCCCTGTGGGGAAAGCACGGGTCTTATCTTGTTTGCAGGGGAAGGGAGGGGACAGAGGAAAGGGTTGGCCTGGGACACGGCGGCTGGGACATTAGTTCGGTGCCAGGGGAACCAGCAGGGCAGGTGCGTTGGCCTCCGCCGGCCTTCCCACCGCCTCCTTGGGGAACCGGGAATGGCCTCCCCAGCCCTTCACTCGTGACCAGCACTCCCCTCGTTTACGAAATGTGGGTTTTCCCATCTGTGAAAAGGGGGCTGACAAGAGTTCCTGCCTCCTGGGGCTCCGCCGAGTTTGACTGAGCGTGATCGAGGGCCTACGAAGTGCTTCATAAACGTTAGCTCGTTCTACTGTTCACACGAGTCACATAAATTTTCCTTCTACGACGAAAGTCAGGAAATCCACAAAAGCTTTTTCTTTTTTCTCTTTTCGGTTGGGACAACAGTTTGTGAATTCAGGGTTTCTTTTTTTTTCCCCCTCAAGTAACCAATTTTCTTCCAACATGTTCTTCTTCCTCTATAATGAAGTACAAACTCTTGCAGGCGGTGAGGTCCCCATTAATCCTACCGCTGTATCTGCACTGGAGGTCATTTCCAGATTGACCTCGTGGGGCAGGGCGGGGGTGGGGTGCTCGCTGCTGAGTCTGCGCACAGCCCCTCCTTGAGAAGACGCTCGGGGCCCCGTCGCTCCCTGCTTCTCTCTGTCCTTCCCGCCTTCACCCTCCTTCCTCCTCCTTCTCCCTCTTTGCAACAGCTAGCCACCCAACAGGAGGGCTCGAACACATGAGGGACGACCCTCACGAATGCTCAGAGGTTCCCCTGGAACCTGCTTCCTTCCGCATTCTCGACCGCTTGTCTCCTCCCAGGACTCGGGGATGGGGCCTTGCATCTGGGATAAAGACGGACGGGGAAGACTGGCCAGGAGGCGCCCCCATTGCTAGGTCAGTGTCGTCAAAGCCAATAGCCACCCGTCTCCTTACGTGTTCTACCTTTTACTTCCCCTTCCGGGAACTCTTTGAGTTAGGAGTGTGTTTATAGGCACGTGTAAGATACAAATATTGTCCAAGGTCAAATACACGCGACACTGGGAACTGCCTGACTTGGGCATCATCCATCCCACCAATCCGAGTTAACGGGGGTCGTCTTGCTGACTTCACCTTCGAAGCCAGAAACCAGGAACTCGTTAAGCCTGTGTTAAACTGGGAAGAGAAATCAAATCTGTTTTGCCAGAGAAGCGTCCGGGCGAAGAAAGCCCGCCGCGTGTTCCTTGGGCGCCCCTGACGGCTCACCTCCCGTCCTGCTTCCAAAGCCGTTCCCATTGACTGTCTTCTTTTGGAAGCACGGTCACCCTGCAAACGGTTTCGATAAGAAGCAGGTTCTGAAAAAGCGCGCCTATGTTTTTTTGAAGGCCGGTTCCTCGGCGGTGGAAAACAGCTTTTTTTGGATCACATGTTTGCTGCTTTGGTAAACAGTAAAATGCTGCAGCAGCAATTACCTTGAGGATTAAGGTTTGTAGACAGATACTTCCTGCGTTCACTTCCTACACAGATAGCCAGCCCAGCCCGAGGCGCACGGATGGCAGGAAGGGCTCCCAGCGGAGGCTCCCCGGCGCATGTGCGGTCCCTCGCCCCCTACCCCCTCTCCAAGGGGAATAAACCTGTTGCTAGAGATTTTCTGGCAGAAGCCTCAGTCTCGGAGCAGTTGAAAACCCAGTGTTTCCAAAGTAACGGTTTTGGTGCCTCGTGCTCATTCTTGCTCTCGTCTGCGTGTCATTGTGGAGGGAGAGGAGTGTCACCAGACTGGACGTGTCTGCGAGTAAGACGTGTGTCGTGCAGACACCTCAGGCTCCCGTGAAGTGCGGGGAACGATCCGCAAGGCTGCTTTTGGAGCTGGTGGAAGATCAGCCTCTTTGAGCTTCCATCGGAGGTTTTATTCCTGTGGTTATTTAGAGTAAAGGTCATTGTGGGTTTTGCTTTCTTCGCAGAGAGGGCCAGATTTGGGTACAAAAGTCTCAGTGCACAGATTGTTCCCCGTGCTGATTCGACACCGGTTATTGAGTTCCAGCGAATGCATTGTTCAGGTCCTTTGAACCAAAGCACAGAAAACCACAACACACAAACACCGAACAATAGAGAACCATCAATTGTCCATCCCCAGGATGCGCCCTTACCAACTGGCCCCTTTGTAAGGGAAAATAATCCACCAAGTCAACAAACAGTAACACTTAACAATAAACCAAACAAAATAAATAGCACCCAAAAGCCACTTGACTCAAGCACGGGCAAGACTCCAAAGAGTGATGTTTACCTGCTCCCAACACGGAAGCCTCCGCCTCCGTCTCCTGCGGGTCCCGAAAATAATCAGAAAACCCAGCTGCCATTAGTTGTCGGGTCACATCATGGGGTGTAAAGCGACTCCTTTGAGGGTCCGGAGGTTCCTGGCAGCTCTGCTTTGCGGTGACAAGAGCACAGTGTCTGGGAAGCCCCTCCCCCACCCAGGACCTACTCCGTGGCGGTCAATGACCACCAGGTGGGGAGGCAGGCCAGCCTTGACCCTGAGAAGCTGCCAGACATGGTGAGATACACTCACGTCTCAGGAAGATGCTCGTACATGAATACACTCCAATGATTTTATCTACAGTCACTCGGTACACAGATTTAGGTGAGTCGACATGAAATTGCCCCAAGAGACCGTTTCTCTGCAAGACGCATTTGTTTCCATACTATTGCTCATCCTGTTGGAAGACACGGCAAATCTTAGGGTACCTCCTGTCGGAGCGAAGACGGCTTTCCTCTTCTGCACCTGTATTGTACAGCTCCGTTAGCTTCTAGTGAAGCCCCCCGAGGCATCCCCCAACATGTCCCCTTCCGGATGCCACCTTCGGCCACCTCTGCTTCTTTCTGAGATGACCCCTCTGATCTCCTGAGCCCAGATGGGTCCCAGTGTCACCGGAGTCACGGTTGCGCTATGCTGGTGTGGGGCCGTTTGGCAGATAGACTTGACTTGGATGCCAGGCGGACCGGCATCCCAACTGCCGTCCTCCCTGGAAATCACCACTGCTTGCCTGGGGGTTGTGGCTTGTTGTGTTGTGTTTCGTTGCTTTCTTTCCCTTGCTTTAGCCTGAAGTGGACACAGGTTCAGTATATCCATTGAATAATGTACTGTTCAAACAACAACAGCAGCAACAACAATGAAACCTTTGTTGCTCTCCCCTCGCTTCAAAAACAACTGTTGTAGGATTCAGAAAATAATCGTTTAGAAAAGGAAATTAAAATAATTGCTGTTGCACCATGAAGGGTCTGTGAAGACATGGTACCTTTTGGATTTTTTGGTCTCTTTTTCCATGCACACAGACATATTCTTTAAATAAGAATAGTAGCATTTGAGAAATTAAATTTATCTTTAAGAGTCCTTTTCTGCTCACTTCCTTTTTTTCCAGGATGGAGAAGAAAGGAGGAGTAAGGGCTGAACTTTTCACGGTCCCCTGTGGAGATGAAGGATTACATTCCAGCCTAAGGACCTGGTTCCTTAGGAACAGAACCAGACTAGCTGGGCAGGTCCTTGCCCCACCTTCTCCTGGCAGGGTGGCTTCACTCTCCCGGGCCCCGCCGGCTTATCTGTAGAATAGATTGAGTGATGAGAATAACAGTAAGAGCACCTGCATTTTGGTGGTACGTGTGTTGAACAGTAACGTGGATCTGCGTGCAAACAACGATCAGTGTTATGAGCTCTTTGGTTACCCACCCTAGTCTCATTCCTAGTAATTCGTTTACTCTTCTATCTTACTTGGTTTTTTCCCAAGTAATCGATTCTTGACTGTGTTTGTTTCAGTGTTCAGTTTTTGCAAGGAATCCTCCAATATGCTTTGGATATTTCTCCCAAAAGATCTTCATTTATTTCATCTAAAGAGATTAAATGAATATTATTTGCTTCTTTTCTCATTCTGTTTCTTTTAGGATAGTAGACACCGTAATAGAGTTACCACTAAGGGTTCATTAAATGGTTCAAGCCACATGGTACTTAAACTTTTAGCAGCTGAACTGAGCTGCATTTTCTTGAACCTGGAACACCTGTAAATTTGAGGATCCAAAGAGAAATCAAGGTGGAGGATGATAAGGTGTTCACTGTCACCTCCTTCCCCTTTTCTTTATTTTATTTTTATTTTTATTTATTATTATTTTTTTAAACATTTATTCAGTTTTTTGAGAGTGAGAGAGCTAGAGCGTGATCAGAGGAGGGCCAGAGAGAGGGGGAGACACAGAATAAGAATCAGGCTCTGGGCTCTGAGCTGTCAGCACAGAGCCCAACGTGGTGCTCGAACTCATGAACTGTGAGATCATGACCAGAGCTGAAGTCGGATGTTTAACCAACTGAGACACCCAGGCGCCCCTCCTTACCCTTTTCTATGAATGAATGAATGAATGAATGCATTCCTACAATGGAGAGCAACAACTGGCCTCCGGAGGGACTGTAGAGTGAAGAAGTCAAGAGCTAGTTTGAATGAGATACTATACCTGGTACATTCTTTACAGGAAGAGAGGAGGCATCAATTGAATTATCATACTGCCAGTTAATATCCATGATTAAAGATCAGTGGACCTTCCTTGAAGACCAGAAACTCTCAAAACACTGGTCGTTAAAGTTCAATATTCTATGTGTTGTTATATGCCTGTCACCATGTCATCTTCTATTTGTGATGAGCATACGTAGTAAGAAGGAGGCCACTATTAGATGTCCATTCGATGAATGAGTGACAGCCCTCCTGGATGAAAGTCATGAATGAGTGCATTAAGTACTTGCTGAAGTGAGTGAGGTGGTACTTGCTGACACGTCCTAGAGAATTCATTCATTTAATTCAGTGAGCAGTTATTGACTTCTTATTATATGTAAAGTGAGGTGGTACTTGCTAACACATCCTAGAGAATTCATTCATTTAATTCAGTGCGCAGTTATTGACTTCTTATTATATGCAAATATGCATCGTGTTAGTTGCCCCAGAGGTTACAAAGGAAGTTGTACCCCTTGATCAGAAGACAGAATTATTACTACATCTTGGGACCAATGTCTTGAATGCCCCTGGGTCACATTTGACTGCCTAATGTTAGACGTAAGCATGTGTGTCCTAAAAACCCTGCCAGTGTGTGGGAAAGTGGCATGATCCTGGGGTCTGTCCAGAATCTAACTGAGATTGGAACTTTGGTGAGCATGTGCCCGGTAGGCGCACGTGCCTCTGCTGGGCCACGGTGGGAGGCACGTTCTGCTTGGAGACTAGAGGCAGAAAAATGGTCCTCGGAGCCCGCGCTCTGTTTCATGACATTTGTCCGGAGGAGACGAAACCTAGCAGTGCTGTAGCTTTCGGTAAGTGGCAACACTTGTCGTTGTCCATGCATCCAGCGTTCGCACCGGGTCACGGCTGTGTTCAACTGTCACAATCCCTTGTGTAAACAGACCTTCTGGGCACAAAAAAATGAAGAGTTGTGTTTAATGAATTATGATGGGCGCTCTTGGTTTCTCTTGTTTCGTTACTGCAGCCACTCCTGTGAAGTTTCAGGGAAGCTGCAACTTAATCTCTTAAAACACATACTGGTATCCCATGTACTGGTTCACACTGGGGGCTTCCATATCCACTAGGGAAGCTCTTCAGGCGGCTCTTACTCCACGGTAATTATTACATACGACATCTGCAGCGGTATGATGTGGTAGAACATTCCAGAAATACCTAAGTCCTTTGTATTCGATTACAAGACAGTCTGCTTTCTTTTTTTTTTTTTTTATGTTTATTTATTTTTGAGAGGAGAGAGAGAGAGAGAGAGAGCATGAGCAGGGGAGGGGCAGAGAGAGAGAGACACAGAATCCGAAGCAGGCTCCAGGCTCCGAGCTATCAGCACAGAGCCCGACACGGGGCTCGAACCCACCAACTGCGGGATCATGACCTGAGCCGAAGTCGGCTGCTTAACTGACGGAGCCCCCCAGGCGCCCCAGACAGTCTGCTTTCTAATAAAGATTAACTTTAATGACAATTAACAACCAATGTATCTAAGCCAGAAAATAAAACTGGATTCCTTACTGGAACTTCAGGTTTAGCATACAAATATTTAACCTGGTGAGCCTTACTGGTGAAGCATGATGGATGTATAAGCCAAAGAAAATAGGATGTTTCATAAAACCTAAAGTATTCTTATTTCCGTGAGCTGTTTTTCAGCTTGATGATTTACACATTGATGATAATTTACAAATTTGGCCCATTGTTGTTTCTCTTGTACCTCACACAGCACTTGGTACGTGTCCTGACGCTCTGTAGATGTTTGCTGAATAGAAAAACGCGTGGACACGTGACCAAACACATGTGTATCAAAATCCCCATGAGTGGAGTGCATCTTTGGCAGTTAACGTGAATAAAAGAAATCTCAATTCATCCCTCTCCTAGAAAAAAACCATAATCTAATTTTTCAGGAATCCAAGAAAAGGGAGAAAACACTTTTATTTGGGAGTCCAAACGTTCAATGACACTTGATTGGCCACCTAGGGGATCCAGCATTTCTCAACCCAGTTAGGTTTTGGGTCTGTACAGCCTTAATTGTTCCTAAAGTAATTAAAAAGAATTCTTAAGAGGGTGAAGAGTTTGTCGGGGAGAGAGGATACACATGAAGCAATCATTAGTTGACTGATTTGCCCACAAATGTTGGTTGGAAAAAATACTAAAGAAATTACATTTTAATTTCCATTGGCTGTTTTTTTTTTTTTTTCAACTTCTAACATTATTTTCAAACAAATAAAATTTTGAGAGGTTTCGTGATGTTGGTGAAGATACCTCCTTGCCTGATGGTGACTTTCATTAGAATGTGGGCCAGACATTTGTTTCCCCGGTGGTACAAGCAGAAAAATCCCTAAGCAGAACCAGGGCCTTGTCAGACAAAGGAGCTTGCATGGAAAGTCTGGCAAATCAGCATTACTCTGGAAAATTCAGGCTAGCTGGTTGTGGTAACCAGGGATTGACCTAATTCTTGGCATGCGCTCAAGCACTTTTGAAAACTGCACTGGCTATAAGGCAGATGGTGGGCCATAGAATGCCCTTACATGGCAGAGACTGTGTTAAAAACAGCATCCACAGGTAGTGTATTCGTTTCCTGGGTCTTCCATAACAAAAGCCACAAACTGGGTGACTTCAAACAACAGAAATTTATTCTCTTCCTGTGTGGGAGGCCAGAAGTCCAAAATCAAGATGGCGGCAGAGTCCATTCCTTCTGGAGGCTCTGAGGAGGGTCCTTCCCATGCCCCTCCCAACCTCAGATGGTTGCCTACATTCCTTAGATTGTAGCCTCATCGCCTGAACTCTGCCTCTGTCCTCGCATCACTTTCTCTGCGTATCTGGCTGTTCTGTCCTCTCTGGTCCCTTATGGGGGTGCTCTTGTTGGATTGAGGGTCTGGTCTAGTATGATCTTACTCCAGTTCTTGCCTTAATTACATCTTCAGAGACCCTATTTCCAAATAAGCTCGCATCCTGAAGTTTCCGGGTGGACTGGGTGGGGACCGCCATCAGGCAGGAAGGAGACAAGGCGGGTCTGAGGTCGGCAACTTCTCGCAGGCTTTGGAAGAGCAGGGAAGCCACTCACCGATAATCCCCACAGCCGCATGCTGGTGCTGGGACTCGAGCATCATGCTGGTGTGTGAGTACCGTCTGGGAATGTGTGAATGCGGTTAGCTTCGTCGAAAAGCACGTCCACGTACAGTTCCGTGGCGTGAATGGCAGCCGTCACGCCGTTACATCCAGCGTGACGGTCAAACTAACAAATCACTGTAAGACAGGCGTTCACCCTGCACCGTTTCGGTTTCACAAGATACCGGGTGTGATGCTGTGGTTTTCCCTTATCTCATAGTTTTACTTGCTGGGTGTCAAGAAGCGCACTCAAGGTTGGGGCAGCCGCAGTACTTCTCAGCATCACGTGGGGAACCGGCCACACGGGCAGCCAATCACGCTCCCTGTCGGCCCAGTCCAGACTCAGGAATGAGTGTGCTGTTTGCATCTTATAAAAAAAAAAAAAAAAAAAAAAGTGATTCCTGTAGCTTTTTTCACCAAAGTCTTCAGGTCGAACCCCCGTGGCCCCTAAGACTAAACTCATAAATGGCATCACGTCAGGCAACAGGATTTCGTTTCTGTCTTCTGGCTTTGCTGTCTGCTGGGTTACAGACGTAGAGGACTTGGGCCCTGAGACCTGAACCGCCCCTCGCTGTTCTGGTGTCGTGTCTCGTGACGTGGATCGGACGCCAAACATGGACTTGCGCTTCATCTCAGCACGGATCCCGCAGGCTGCACGAGATTTTCTTGGGAAAGGCGTGCAGATTTAAATTCAGAACCGGTCAGGAGCTCTCGTCGTGTCGTCGGCGTGTGCCTTTGTCCGCTTCGAGTGCACATGACGGTTGTCCCGGACTGAAACGCTGGCCGGCCCATCTCCACCTTGCCTCGGGCTAGGGCCCTGGAAAGCTCCCAGCGTGACCGGGAGAACCGGACCCGCGGAATCCGCCGCCTGCCTCTCGCGTAGCTGCAAACGCGGAGGTGGCGTAAAGCCCTGTGAGGCAGGGGTCGGTCCCACTGGGTGTCCTTCACGACTGCTGCCCGGTAGTGGCAGGAAAAGGCCCCGTGGAGCGTGTGGACGTGGCCCGTGAAGACAGGACGCTGTGGCCAGGAGAGTATGTCCCCGTTGCAGTGACACTGCCCGTCTGCCGCTTCCCCTTCTACCGTGTCACTCTCCCATTCTGTTACTAGAGGCCGGCGTGAGAGAGACCCGCCACGGACACTCAGGCCCGTCACGTGCAAGCAGCCACGAGGCCGCGAGTACCACCGCTTACCCGTTGGAAAAAGAAACTGGATTCCAGGAATAAGATCGGATCTAACATTAGCCTGGAGTATTCCGAGAGCGGTCTTTGGCCACTGTGACGATGAGATCGAGACCTCGGGGGAGAGAAATTTGTTTAGAACGTGCTAAGTGAATGTTCTCAGTTTTCCCCTTTTATTATTTATTTGTTTTAAATATTTGTTTATTTTTGAGAGAGAGAGAGTGAGAGAGCAAGGGAGGGGCAGACACTGGGAGACAGCATGCTCCCAGTGCTCCATGCTGACAGCAGAGAGCCCAATGCGGGGCTCGAACTCATGCACCACGTGATCATGAGCCAATGTCTGCTGCTTAACCGACTGAGCCACCCAGGTGCCCCCCCCTTTATTATTATTTTTCTATTCTTCTTTTAGAATCGGAGGTAAGGACCACTAGCAGACAAGTTGGTCGTATAGAACATCCCCCCGTCATATTACTTTGTATGCGTGCTTACACCTTCTTGCTCGAATGTGCTGTGGGGTCTATTATGTACCCACTTTGGTTTGTAACCACCTCTAAGGCACGGGGGCCTTATCCTTTATTTATTATTCACGGCACGTCCGTAAGCCCAGTCCGGCGGCTCAGCGTACAAGAATGCTCGAGAAAGCGACCACCTGGGTGGTAAGCCAAGTGACCTCAGACTTCCCTTCAGTGTTGTAAAAGTTATTTTCACCGCGGGTGTTTGGCGTGGCCCGCTTGGGTCGCCCGGCCGGTCGCAGCAGATGCCGATAAAGGCAAGATCCCAGGTTTGTGCTCCGTGCAAGCTAGTAACTTCTCAGGGATTAAAAAACAAAAAATCTCCCTTCTGCAACCACAAGATGCCCATTCTCCTATGCAGAGGCCTGCGTGCTTGGAAAAGAGGGACTGAACGCAGTGGGCCCTCCTGCTGGGCAAAAGGAAAAGAAGAGAAAAGAAACCACCCAAGTCAACTGTTAGCAGACAGCGTGTCCCTGCGTGAAAGTCACTCAATGCAACTCCCTAAAGCTAGTGATTTTCTTTAAAAACGCCCCGAGCGACTTTTCCCGCGACTGACCTCCGCCGGCCCCATCGGAGACCCAGGCTCCCTGAGTTACTGGCAGAGCTGTGACCCACCTTCCCCCGCCCCCCCCCGCCCCCCACCACTCCCCGGCCTTTGTCATCAGAACACATCTGCAGAGAGAAGCCGTTTACGTGGAATTCAAATCTGGTTGTTTAGTCTACAAGGAGGAGGGGAGGACTCTGTCTCTTTAATGTTTATAACGGTTGGACAGGGCTTGTCGGGTGAAGGTTAATTGCTCTCCGGTTTAAGCAGTTGTGTGCCCAGATGGGCTATCAGAGCCGAACACTCGTTACAAGATTAATCTCATTTCCGACAAGACTTCCCTTTCCTTCAACTGATTTTCGCCCAGCCATTGGAGCTGTCATCGGCCGTTAAAAGCAGGGCGGATTGCTCTGGGATATGCACGCGGTATGCAGCGAAACAATGCAGGGGCCCGTCGTATCTCAGGGAGCATCTTTAGGAGGACACATTTCGGGGGTGTGACGAAGGCTCAGGCCCATGAACAGCGGGGGACAATTGGGCCACTCGCACCAGCGCCCCCGTGGAAAGGGCAGAGTCAGAAGCGGCCGCCTCCCTCTGGCCAGGACTCCGCTCTCTCTCTCCCTCTACAGAGTGACACGTTAGGCTTTGCTTTCCGTCGAAGGCGTTTTGTTTTTTTTTTTAATTGTACTGTGATCAGATCTTCATTCTTCCGGCCCCCGCCCGGGCGTCCACTCTGAATTCTTGTGGCAGGGGGCACCCGCCTGAGGCTTCCCCTTTCCTTTAATTCCCATGCCCGTTTCAGACCTCCGTTTCGTTTTCCCATTGTCCCCTGCGTGCCTCCAGACGGTAGGCAGATTTTTGGTCACTCGATGACAGGTAGCTTCGTTTCTTTGGTTTGTCCCGAGAAATTCCTGCAAGAGCATGGCAGCTGAGCAACACGGTTGTGTCCCTCTGGGAGTCGGCACTTGGGAATCAACTCTTCATTCTTCATTCATTGATTCATTCACTGATGACGTGTTGGACTCCCACGGGGACCATCAGTGCGGGGAGGGGGGCATGAGACGAGACAGATGGGCTCACGCAGGGCTCTCCGCCCAGTGGAGGCGGGGGAATGGCAGACAGGCAGCACGCAGTGGGACTGCGATGATAGAATACATCGGGAGGTAAGAAGCGTGGGGGACACACAGGAACGCACAGGAGGCGGGGGGGCCGACGGCTCCCCGGCAGAGGAGGTGACCGAGGAAGGCCGTCAGGCAGAGGCAGAAAGGAAATGTGAGAACCAGGGTCGCATGTCCGGTGGAAGAGTGCCATGCATTGAGGGGGAACAGCAAGGGCAAAGGCCCTGCGGCAGCGACAGGCTTGGGAGTCTGAGAACGGTGACCGAGCTTGTGTGGCTGGTGGGCGTCACGGCCTCTTGCGACCTAATTTCTCAGAGGCGGCAGAGAAGAGAACCCCCTCCCTCAAAGGGGACTCCATCAAGGCCGGTCGTTCAGGTGAGAAAGCACTGGAGAATGGCTTGGCCGTGGGGTACAGCGGAGGTGGGTACCCGTCACAGGGCCCCAGCGTTAAAGGCGTGGAGAAAAATGTATATTAGCTAGGTGGCCTCCCCTCCTTCTCCCACCCCGTGTCCTATACATTGTCTCTTCTCAGGGGCCGGGCTAGTTTCCAGGACGCTCTGGTTCCCTATATTTTAAATGCCTCTGCAGCCGTTTCGACCCCAGGCCACTGGGTGCAGGGCTCCCTTGGCAATCAGGCAGCTGGGTTAGAAATCGGAGACTTCCTAGCAATAAGCTCCGGGCAGCTCAGTCAATTTGCGGAGGCTCCGTTCCCCCATCTTCAGAACGGGTGCGACAGTAGCTCCTCCCGTGCTGGGAAGACGGTTCCGCGCGCGAGTCCCGCAGGCGCTGAGGGCGCCTGCCGTGTGCGGGCGCGTCCACGGCCGCGGTTACCGTCACGGAGATCTTCTCGCGCTTCCGTTTCCCTCACGTAGACTCTTCCATTTCCCTGAGGATAAACCATCGTTAAGCCTAAAGACGTTTTCGTTGGTTAGAGACATCTTTGTTTTTTGTTTTTTTTTTTTTTAAGTATATTTATTTTGAGAAAGAAAGCAAGTGGGGAGGGGCAGAGAGAGAGGAGGAGAGAGAATCCCAAGCAGGCTCCGCACTGTCAGCGCAAAGCCCGATGCGGAGCTCAATCCCATGAACCGTGAGCTCATGACCTGAGTCGAAATTAAGAGTTGGACGCTCAACTGACTGAGCCGCCCAGGCGCCCCAAGTTAGACCTTGTACTGCAATTTCTCCGAATAAAAATGATGGAGCTAAGGCTTCCATTTCCCTTCCTTCCCTTCCCTTCCCTTCCCTTCCCTTCCCTGCTCCCCCAAGTGCAGGTACCCCATGTCCCCATCGATGTTATTACACAACCGTGCATGCTCCCTGGGCTGTGCCTCTCGCCCCCGTGACTTACTCCATAACTGGAAGCCTGCGCCTCCCACCCCCCTGCACCCATTTTGCCCATCGCCTCGCCCCTGCCCCTTTCACTCCATTCCTTTATTTGGAAAAGAAGGGACAGTCACCACCGTCTACACAGGCACGAGTCACTTGGGTTTTCTGTGGCCTTGTCAGAGCAGGTGTTTTCTCTGTCCTACAAGCCATCACGTGGTTTGATGACATCCTTAAACCTGCAAGACGCACACGGTTTTCGGGGCAAAAAGCTGAGGAGGAGAAGGGAGGCCGGACGCGAGCTGGAATTGTTGGGGCAGACTCCGTCCTGGGCCTCGGGCCGATGGCGGCACGGAGGGCAGAGCACAGCCCCCACCCGGGGACCCAGCGGGGTGGGAGGAAAGACGGCGCCTCCCCAGGTGCTCGGCCCACGTGCAGGCACCGCGACGTCCGAGCACCTGGGAAGGTGGCGCCCGGCGGGTTCCGTGCACACGTGCTTTCCCATCTCTGGGCTCTCCCCCGAGACAGCCACCGTTTCCTGGAGGTGTCCTTCTAAGCAATACACGAGCGTGACCGCTTCGGGGACGGTGGGGTTGAGAGAAGTGACAGGAAATTCTCGGGCATGACCATTTTTGTCCGTGGGTTCCAGCGCCAGCCATGGGGCTTGCCTCTCACAGTGGCCCCGTCGGTGACTCACACGTCGGTGAGAATGACCCTCCCACGTTTCCCTGCTTATGGGAAGGAAACACTCCTTAAATACAGATTCGCTCATGAGTAGATGTCTAGCCATTCGTCCGTGGCCTCGCCCCGCTCTGAGGCCGTCCCAGAAAAAGCCATTCGGCTCATTTTCCCAACTTCCTTCTTCGATGTCGCTTTTCGATCTGTCTCATCTATCTGCCTGTAAATTTATCCCCATTCAGTTCCCAGCTCACCCTGTGAACACAGGTAGGATTTTTTTAAAAACTTTTTTTTAATGTTTATTTATTTTTTAGAGAGAGAGAGAGAGAGAGACAGAGTGTGAGTAGGGGAGGGGCAGAGAGAGAGGGAGACACAGAATCCAAAGCAGCTCCAGGCTCTGCGCTGTCAGCACAGAGCCCGACACAGGGCTTGAACTCACAAACCGTAAGATCATGACCTGAGCTGAGGTGGGATGCTCAAACAATGAACGCAGGGAGGATTTGAGTGAATCCTCAAAATACCGTCTATTCTGTACATCTAAATACAGCTTCATTTCACAAAACGGCAGCATCCCCAAGCCCCGTCTCCCCCACGACCTCCTACCTGGACTGTTTTGTTTTCTCTGCACCCGCAGAGCGAAGGGTATTTCCTCCTGGGTATTTGTAAATGCTTCTTGATTTCTGACACTCCCAAATTTGAGTCAGTTTCCCATACGTCAAGGCAGGATTAAGTTTGAATCATTCCTATTTCACCACTCACTGGTCTCTAAGATAAATATGTTATCTTATTTAAAGTATTTTTCAAAAGAAAAGAGAGACAGAACCGTTTTATGTAGAGAATTGCACGTAGGATCCTGTTAACATGAAGTGGAAAGGGCTCCACGTCCCAAAGAACGATGGAAAGCTGAACAAAAAAATGATGGGGTTGATGCTGAAGATAAAGGATTTCATCGAGCCCTCGCCTGCCTGCGCTGAGTGTGGGGGACAGCAAGACCGGGCTGGAGGTTTGGAAATCAGATTGAGGAAACTGCTCACGGTGCCTCCGTTGACTAGAATGTCCATGTAGTGCCTGCACGGTGTCCTAACTTACGGAATCGGAGTCACTAATTTACATTTGGGGGGTGCTTAGCATGTCCCTGCTCAACCCCAGCAGCCTGGCGTGGGCCACAGGGAGAAGATTCGTCTTTCTGGGGGAGTCGGGCTTCCGGGTCAGACACGCCCCCCGAAGCGGCTGCAGTTAAAGCTCCTAGGTCAGGACCTCGGGCCTTCCCACTAAGACGGTCCAGATGCCACTCTCCTGCCCCTTCGCAGAGAGCGAGATGGCCTCTCTCCTCGCCCCTCGCCTGCTTCCGGAGCCTTGCGGCGTGGATGTCTCCGGATGTGGCCAGCTCACGCCCCTGGCTCAGGGACACGTCACCTCCCTTCTGTGGCTCGACCTCCGGCTCGCAAAACGCACGCCCGGCGTGCCGCTCGCCTGCAGGAAGACCTTCTCCGGCTCCGCACCTCACTTCGCGGCGTGCCCGCGGGACGTGCCGTGACCTGCCGCCTGCCGCCCTGGCGCCGCGCTCGGAGTCTCCAGGAGGGCGGGCGCTTTCTGCTCTGCCCGTACGTGCCCGCAAAACTCTGCTCCTTCCCTGAGGCGCGGTTGCAGTAGCTTCTCAAGCTGCTTGCTTTACAGGCTCACCTCTGCGCTACGAGTGTGCTGGGAGGAAGGGTTCCAGGCCTGGAGGATGGTTCCGACGCTACCGTCACAGAAGGATGGGCGTGCAGAGCCGGGAAGCCGGGCGCAGGGCACCCTCCCCGCAGGCTGCGGCACGACAGTGCTCCTCTTGCAGTAAGAGATGGGAAGCACGTTAGGTTTTGTTTTTTTTTTTTAATGTTTTTATTTTATTTTTAGAGAGACATAGAGACAGAGTGTGAGCAAGGGAAGGGCAGAGAGAGAGGGAGACACAGAATCGGAAGCAGGCTCCAGGCTCTGAGCTGTCAGCACAGAGCCCAATGCGGGGCTTGAACTCACAGACCGTGAGATCATGACCTGAGCCGCAGTCGGCCGCTTAAGCAACTGAGCCACCCAGGCGCCCCAGCACGTTAGGTTTTGTTCTGGGCTCTTGGAAGTGGCACGTGACGTAGATGTCAGTGGGCTCCGTCCAGCCATTTTTATGAGCAGACGCCGCCAGTGTCCAAAGGCACTCCCGTTAGCCCGCTTTGGGGAACCATTCGGAGGCTGAGACTCCCTCGTACTCAGGAGGCACAGCCTGCATCTCCCTGTGCTCACCGGCTTCGATGAGCCCGCGCTCTCTCGTTCTATGCAGAGCACACGCAGAAGACGTGCGATTGGCCACGTGCGTGGGTTGAGATCCATCTATAAGACCAATCCTTGAATATAGTTAGTGGGGGAAGAGAGACCATCCAGAATTGGCCCGTAATGCCCCCTATTATTTCTACGTTGACAATCTTTTTTTTTGGAAATAACTTGAAATCTGCGGAAGAGTCGTAAAGACAGTCTGGAAGGTTCCGGTCCTAGTTTCCCCTGGCGGGAATGTCTTTCACGACCAGGGTACCTACGTCAAAGCTGAGAAATTGACATCAGTCCAGGAGTCGGGAAGCTTGGCTCACAGGCCAGATCCAGCTCATTGCTTTTCGTTGTTTTTTTTTTTTTTTTAAATATATAAAGTTTTATTGGAACACAGCCGCACCCATTGACTTCCATGTTATCTTTGACCACTTTTGCACTATAGTTTTCAAAGGATTCCACACAGCCGACAAAGCCAAAGATACCACTCGTCCCTTGTAGAAAACAGTGCTACCTCCTCGTCTTAAATGAACCACACGCTTTATCCAGATTCCTCCAGTTTTCCATGACGTCATTTTTCTGAAACAGGATACCACCTTGCACAAGCTTCCTCTGCTCAGAGACAGTTTCACGTTCTCCCTTGTCTTTCATGACCTTGACGGTTGTGAAGAGCACCGCCCGGGCATTCGGTAGAACTTCCCTCGGTGGGGGTTTGTCGCGGGTCGGCAGAGGTTGTGGGTACTTAGGAAGAAAATACCCCAGGGGCGAAGCGTGCACCTCCTCGGGTCAGAGTAGGTCGTACGCGGTGACGGTGTGCCTTCTTGCTGGCAACGTGGAACTGAATCATTGGCGAAAGTGGTGTCTGCCGGTTTTCTCCACCAGCAAGTTCCTACTTTTCCTCTTTCCATACCTCGTTCCTTTTCGCTTCAGTTAAGTGAATTTAGTTGCCAAGTGCAGCCCACACTCACGGGGGGACCGGGGGTGGCATTGGGCTCCATTTCCCAAAAAGGGAAGTAGCAAAGATTTGTGGACATACATTAACATAACAACAGTAATCCATAAATATTTTGATGGCAGTGCTTTGGGGGTGTTCAAATACCCCGTTTCCCCTTAAAGTGCCGTCTGCTAATTTTAGCACCTGTGTGCACATCTTGCCCACAGCAGCTTGGACTGTGGACTTCTGATGGACGATGATTTTCTGTTTCCCTCATTCCTTCTACATTTATTTCTTGGGGTTTTTCTGGAAAGAAGAGGTGTCTCTTGTCCTCCATTTATTTACTTAATTCTGTTATTTGTTCACATCAGGGTAGGTATTTGGGTATCTATTTTGTTCTTTGGGTTGTAACCCAGTACTTCTGTTATTTATTTTGTCGTGGGGCTAGCTGCAGCTTTGGCCATGACATTGGCAAATGTGCCCCTCTCCCAGGTTGGTTCCTGTGTGCTTTTGACATGCCTCTGACTCTTTTTGTTTTCTTTTCTTTTCTTTCTTTCTTTCTTTCTTTTTTTTTTTTTTTTTGAGCACTTCCTCCATTTCATTTTGAAGTCCCATTTCTATAGAGAGTTCTGTATTCAGAAAACACCCCACACTTCAAAGCCCCAGTTCAGAGGGAAGTGGACAGGTCCGCAGGTCCTCGGCAGCCCGCCCTGGGGTGGCCGCTGCCTGCCTCACGCTGGGTCCCCGGGCCGGGAGCAGAGGGTCGGCCCGAGGAGCACCATTCAAGTGTGGAGATGGGGCTGCAAAACTCATTTCCTTTGGGCACCGCTGGGGCTCCTGGGAAAGGGGAGAACAGGAGAGGTGAGCCCAGTGACCCGGGGAACATGGCCGACAAACTTAGCCCTGCGGGTCCAAGTGCAGAGTTGGCCTATGTACAGCCATTTTGTCCTTCTTTCTCTTTCCTGAGAAAGAGAAGCTGTATGAGCAGGTGTGACTTCTTTCCTCCCCGCCCCCCACCTCCCCACCCCGTTACAATAGAGGAATGTCTTTTTTGAAAGGTTCGCTTTCTTTCCTTTCTTTCCTGGCTCTCTGAGCTCCATCCCAGGCCTCGGGCTCTCTGGGGGCCCTGCACACTGTGCCTCCCTCAGTGGGGGTAGCAGACGTGAGCGCCTTCCGCAGAAGTGTCACCCCACTCACCACGAACATGACGTGTCTCTGTGGGAGGTCAGGGAGTTCGAAGTTACAAATAAGAGACTCACAGTCAAGCGTTGGGAGAACCCCCCATGTCTTTATAAACAGGATAGCAGAAAATCTCTTCCGTGTCTGCACGGAGGGGTTAAAAGGATCCCTTGAAAGAATTGAAAGGTGTCCGTTAAGCTGTAAGGCGCTCAACTCATAATCTAGTAAATGACTTGGCATCACGGCCAGTCCGACCTCTACTTCATAGGGTGCCCGCACATGCTCTATTGGACGAGCCCTTAAGGTGGCAGGTCATCCCGTGTCACTTCACCCATACACACCATCCCATACATGACTAATGTGCTCCTAAGACTGGACTGTGAGCATGGGAAGGTCAAGGTGACTCAGTGCTCTGGCAGACCTGCGGAAATGGCTGCCGGCTTTCTCTGCACCCTGGGCACTAACGTCAGCTCTCTGGTTTCTGTGTTCATCATAGCTTAGTTCACCGTGGTGGATGCCAGTGAGCATAAGAGACTGAAATGTAAGAGATTGAAAAACTATATATGTTAACTGGTACGAAGGCTTAAAGTAGATTACAGAGTTCAGTGATGAAATCACGTCCACAGTTCCATCGCTTGATTTAAATATTAAAATAAGAAAAGACAAGAAAGGTGTTTGAGCGATGAGTACATCGTGGTTCTCAGAGGCAGCCGCCTCTTGCCTCCCACACAGGAGGGGGTCTGCGTACATGTGGGCATTTGGGGTTCTCGAGATCATGGAGGAAGGGCTCTGACAATCAATGGACGGAGCCAGCGACGCCTTAAACATACAATGCAGTTCCACATAATCGAGGAAGACCATCAGCCCCGAATTCCACGCGTTCCTCCTGCTGAGGATGACAGTGTCCGTGGAGCTCATGGGAGAATGACAAATGGCTGGGGTGATTAATAAGACCAATGGCTCATCCTTCTGAGCATAGTCAGTTACACCGAACATTTATGTTCTATCTCGTCTCCTCTTCTCCGAGGAAGTCTGCCACACTTCCGAGTGAGCATCAGGCTCACTTTAAGCTTTAAGCTAATTAAAGATCCTAAGCAGATAATGAAATTACTCAGTGACTAAACTATAATTAGCTTCTGCAAGTGAAAAAAAAAATGAGTTTAGCATCCTTGCTTCATTCTATCGAATCCCTCTCTTGCCTGATTTGAACCTTAAGATCGAAGGCTGAGAACTCATTGGGTGAAATGCAAACGTGATTGAAAGCCCCATCTATTGGGGTTTCTTTCTTTCTTTGTTTTTTATTTAAATTCAAGTTAGTCGACATACAGTGTAGTCTTGGCTTCAGGAGTAGAACTCGGTGATTCATCTCTTACATAGGACCCTCGGTGCCCGTCCTGAAAAGTGGCCTCCTTAATGCCCATCCCCCATTTAACCCCTCCCCCGCCTCCTCCAGCAACCCTTAGTTTTTCTGTGTATTTAAGAGTCTCTTATGGTCTATTTCTCGATGACAAAAAGCAATTCCTTTTCTGACGGCGTTGGGAAGAATTCGTGTTAAATAAACCTGTTGTGGAAAATAAGGCTTGGGCTAGGAAAGGGAACCACTTTCAGATTTTTCCATGTCCGAAGAGGACCTCAGACCTAACAGGCTCCTGACAGATCCTCCCTGGAAACCCAGCCCCTCCTGTCTTCCGTGTTGGCCTTTTGTTAGTCCTCGATGTGGGCTCAGCCAGCCCTGTGCTCACCCATGTATGGCAATTTGAAGACTCTTAGGAAAAGAAATAAAGAGAATGTAATGGTGCCAACGTTGATTGTACTTTTAATTTTCCTCTTTGTATTCTGAGAGCTGGCTCAAGTTCATTCGGTTCCTGGTACGAGGTTTTGCTTATGATGCGGTTTGACAAATGTAATTATAAAACATAAAGGCTGAGGAAAAGAGACACCACGACACAGCGAGGCCAGGTTTCACTCTTTCCGCGTCTCCTCAGCTCTCCAGTGTGTAAATGTCCAAGTGTCCTTACCAAGTCTTTGGAAGTAAAGGAAGTCATGGCAGGAAAAGAAATCCAGGTAACCCTGACAGTAAATGATTTTTTCCTACTATAGTAATGGAAATAATTTTGAAAAAAAAATCCTATACCTTTGCTTAGTAGATTAGCCAAAGCTGCAGACCAGGCCACAGACTCGGTGATACTCTTTTCTTTCTGCCAGTTATCTGTCACATCCTTTTGTACGAGCCAGCTTACTTTCACGAACTTTGACTCCGTTTAGTATAAATAACAAGACCAGCAGCCTTAATAATGGCGGACACTGGAAGGAACTGCCTGTATGCCAGACATTATATCGTTTTCCAGATCAGAACGAGTAAGACAGGTAGACACAACCGCTATCTGCGTTTCACAGGTAGCAGCACAGAGCTACAGAGAGGGTAAGTCACCAAGGAGGGCTGCGTTCATTTAGTGACTGTGGGGCCCGCCCTAAGGACACGGAAACAAATCAGATACCTCCCTGCCTTCCAGGAGCTTACAGTTTAATGGCCTGAAACAGATAAACCATGGGCGTGCGACAAGTTGTGCATAAATTGCCAGCCTCTGTAATGCAATACAAATGATAATCTTAAAAAGACAAATTCCTAGGGAAGTCATTGTAACCGCTACAGCGTGTGTTAGTTCTTATAGCGTATAAAGATCATATTAGATCTAAATGAGATAGGGTGTGTAAACATTCTCTGTGAGCCGCACGATGGGGGTGGGTGAGGGGTTATAATTCCTATTCCAACTTTGCCTCATTAACACTGACAATAAGCCTTTATTTCCCTTCTTAAGCAAAAGCAAGCCATGCCTACAAGCTGCCTGCAAGTGTAGTTTTCTACTCCTCAGTTTGTTTACAAATAAATTCGAAAAGTCACTTATTATATCATAAAATGCATTTCTTACAAATTAATATTTCGCAAT
Organism: Paradoxurus hermaphroditus; assembly: GCA_004024585.1. Taxonomy (NCBI): domain Eukaryota; kingdom Metazoa; phylum Chordata; class Mammalia; order Carnivora; family Viverridae; genus Paradoxurus; species Paradoxurus hermaphroditus. Next base: position 58,293 of record PITB01006570.1, read on the forward strand.
ATTTTCTAAAAGGGAAGAAAGAAAATCGCCCAACGCGATCAATACAACATTTCTAGGGGAAAAGAGAATGCGGGTAATCACACCCATATGTACTCGGTGATTTTTCCGAGAGAGCTGGAACTTCTGGAAGCTTTAGAGCCCGGCTCCCGTCGACGATGTCTGCGACCACGGGTGGCTGCATTTCTGTGAAATGACATTCAGAGAGATGGGATTTTTTTTTTATGATAATGACATACAAATAGCAGGTGGCTAGAACCCTTGGGTCGTCCTGCAAGAGGTACCGAAATTGTGTCACTGTGCAGGGCGCAGGGCAACGAGTCAGTAAGTGGTTGGTGAGTGATGTAGTAAGTTCTTCGATGGCTAGATACAGGGTTGAAAGCAAGAATGACCAGGGTCTGAAGATGAGGTTGAACTTTGTCCCAAGTTTCTTGGATTCTGCGACTGAAACCATTCTTCTTAGAAATGTATCTACAGGGGTGCCTGGGGGGCTCAGTCGGCTGAGCATCCGACTTCGGCTCAGGTCATGATCTTGTGGCCCGTGGATTCAAGGCCCGCTTCGGGCTCCGTGCTGACAGCTCAGAGCCTGGAGCCTGCCTTGGATGCTATGAGTCCCTCTCTCTCTGCCCCTCACCCCTTCCTGCTCACGCCCTATCTCTCCCTCCCTCTCTCAAAAATAAATAAATATTTAAAAAGAAATGCATCTACAGTGGAAACTGGCAGGGGGACCCCCGTTGGTTCCTTCAGTTCCACTGGGGCCTTGGGTTTGCATTCTGGTTGGACAAAGGCTGGAGGTCCTATCTTCCCGTCACACTTCATAGCAAGCACGCCGCTTTGGCTGAGATAGAGTGTTTATTTGGGGTGGCTTGATGGGGTGTTAGGTGAACTGAAGAAACCCCCAAGACTCCCCTTGCCAAAGGGGAATCCAGAATGTTCCATTCTTGCCTCTATTATGACACTTTTTTTTTTTTTTCCCGCATCACATTGTACTGATTGGGGCAGCCAGACCTCCAGACTCATTCCATGACCCTTGTCAAGGGAAAATTCTTTAGGAACTGAGGGCTGGAGCTAAAGGAATTTGGAAAATCTTTGTTTGTCTCCAGTTTAATTTTTGTTGTTAGAAAACAGTTAAGTTCACGGTATCTATTCCGCATTAACCCCGGCTTCCCCCTCCATGTCTAGAGAAGTCCACGTTTTTCCCATTGCATAGAGTTACAGGGAAGCTTCACAGGCCTTGGGCAGCCTAGCAGGAGAGAGTAAGAAGTCAGGCAGCCCATGCCGGTCAGGAGATAAGAATTATTGATTGACTGACCGTCTAGGTGATGAGGAAGGTGCAGACCTGCGTCAACCACAGATCTCACTTCCCTGGCTCTCCACCACAGGCCTTTTACTGGAAGCGCTGAGAAGTCACAACGTGGATTGAGTGGAGTTTCACCTTTTCCCCCTTTACAGCTCATTGGCTGATGGCCAGCGAATGCTTTAAGGAGGCAGGAAGCTGGTGGGAGAAAGACAAAGGCTTGAGTAACTCTTAGAGCGGGTAACAGACCACAGCACGAATGGCCGTGAGTCAGGCGTGCACGTACGTGGGTGACGTGCCTTCGCAGACACACTACCAGTGTGCTTGTGTATTTTGTTAACTAGGCTCACTTCTACACCATATGCCAGAAAAGTGAGCATCTTGTGTTGGTCTGCAGACTTGACTTAGAATTAACCAAGTGATCGTGTGACTCGAATCTGTATTGCTTTTCTGTCGTTGGGTGCTGAGATAGAAGTACTAATTCTTGGAAGCCCCATGGTCAAGATGCAAATTAGATCTTTCTTTGACCTCAGATCCAAGTCCTTCAAAATTGGCGATTTGTTGAGAACACATGGGCAGTTTTAAGACCCTTTGCTCTGTGCCCGTCGGTTCCCCATAGACTTACCTCCTGACCCCTCTCCTCTCTTCCTCCCCCTCGATCCCCACGAACATACCTGCCTCCGCCACACCTAACTTGCTAGCGCAATGCACTTGTTTCTTGAAAACGTGTGGTTCCGATTTCACATTTTGGCGTCTGACTCCTTTTCGGGAAACTGTGTAATGTACAGAAGAAGTCCTAGGGCCAGGTAGGGGGAAGGAGATTGGTTTGGGGCAACAGGGCGAGACGCCAGCTCATCCCCTCCAGTGCTCCTGAGCGTACGCACTTTCTCTGGAGCCTTCATTGACCGCATTCGCACTGACATCGATATGCCTCTTGCCGATGGCCCTTGTGGCGTATTGGATCTCTCTCTCTGAAATACGAGGTGGGGCCTCGCCCAGAAAAAGAGCAGAGTCCTTAACTCAGGGACTCGAATCCCGAGATGGATCCCGTATTCTCCACAGCACACCCACATGTTTCGTGAATTAGTAGGCGAGGAAGATGCTCCGTAAAAGTGGAGTGATGTCGGCCATCCCTTGCCAAGTTAACCTGCCTCTTCCGGTTGACTGGGAATTATTGTTCTTGCTCAGGTCCCTACCAAGTGAATGCAAGAGGAGTCAACGAGAATAACAAGCTCAAGACCCCTCTTTGTAGGACTTAGGGTTTCTAGGGGCCAGGATACATGGACTACATTTGTGGGCAGCAGGGGGACACAGTGGGATTGTTATTACTGTAAAGGGGCCCCGCTTTTCAGTTTACACATGACCTCATAATGTGTTGGAAGTTGTCCCACGTTCAGAAGAGATCACAATCCCACAGCAATGAATTTACCTGTCGGTGAAGTTGGTTACTGTAAGTCGTGGCCCAGATATTTAAGAATTGGCGCTCCGTAGACACTGCGCTGTTTTGGTTGTCGGTGCCATTTTACCATATGGAGAATTACCCATCCTTAGATGGAATTTTCCAAACTTGCTTTCTTTAAATGGCTGACTTTTATTTTTGCTTCCAATATATATCCCCTCCCATTGGGCAATGGGTCTTCCGGGACTGAGAGCCCGCGAGAGGCCATCGTAGGGACACCGTGTAGGAAATTAAAGCACTCCTGCAAATGCAAAATGAACTAATTACATTTTAAAATTAATCCAAATCACAGTCCAGTGTGCGCCTCATCTAAATAGGAGGGTGTGATCCTACATTAGATGAGATGATTAATATCCTGGATGGAAAGGATGTGAGACAATGGTGGCCGGGATGGAGAACACATGGAAATACAGAAATAAGAAGCCCATGTTTTGTGCAGAATGAAAGACAGGCTCTGGATGGGGCCTCCCGGCCTTCGGAAACGAGGACCAGTCTACAGATCCAGGCCGAGCCTCCACGGCTTGCCCACCCCTCATCATCCTACGTCCTCCCCCGCTTACAGAAGATGTCCCTACTTCTACGCTTTCTTCTCGTGGCTCTTACACCTGAAAATGCTCCTCACCACGTCCCCGTGTCCAGTTCCCTCCATTCTTCAAGGTCAATGAACACCAATTCCTTCCTTCTTCCCTTCCCACTCCACCCTCTAGGCAGTCGGCACACGCGGCAGCACCCTCAGCACCCACATATAATTCACACAATAATCACCACGTGTGCACTGCACGTGGGCACTTTCCCAGGCACTGGAGAAACATCCCCGAAAGAAGGAAGCAAATCCCTGCCCTCAGGGAGCTTCCAGTCCCCCAGTCCTGGGAAATCTCCTCTTTGTTTCTCTTAGGGTGTTTTGTCCCGCTGTTAAAGTAATTACAGTCTGGGGCGCCTGGGTGGCTCAGTCGGTTGAGCGTCCGATTTCGGCTCAGGTCATGATCTCTCGGTCTGTGAGTTTGAGCCCCGCTTCGGGCTCTGTGCTGACGGCTCAGAGCCTGGAGCCTGCTTTGGATTCTGTGTCTCCCCGCTCTCTCTGCCCCTCCCCCACTCATGCTCTGTCTCTATCTCAAAAATAAACATTAAAAAAATTAAAAAAAAAGTAATTACAGTCTGTTGAGAATAAGGACTTTGAGGACAATCCAGTTTTCTGTCACCACCACCAGCGCCTTCTGTGGTCACTTTGCATGCTGTGGGTGCCAACTGCTGGTTATTCGAGTTGAATGAATGCCGTTGAGAATCTGTTTTTTTTCTTTTCTTTTTTTTTTTTAGAATTTATTTATTTGGAGAGACAGAACATGGGGAAGGGAAGAGAGAGAGGGAGACAGAGAATCTGAAGCAGGCTCTGCGCTGTGAGCCCACAGGCCCGCGGGGGGCTCCATCTCACGAACCATGAGATCATGGCCTAAGCCAAAATCAAGACCCAGATGCTTGACCCACTGAGCTACCCCAGGCGCCCCAAGAATCTGTTTTAAAACGATTCACAGGCATTGTTCAGCAAGGAAATAAACAGGGAGGGTCTTCCAATGTCCAGGCATTGAAGAGATGAGTTTAAAACTTAAAATATCCTGGTCATTAAAAAAACAAAAAAGAGTGGTCCTTAGCATTCATGGAGAGTGCCACTGCCCGGTCCGGAGGTGCGCCAGGTGAACCAAGACGGACACACCGGGAGATGGGCAGAGCATCTGTGCTCGGCCCCAGGGACCACTTTCTCGAGCTGGCTCTGCTCCAGAACCACAGCCAGCTGGGCAGCGGGTAGGTGGTCTACAGCCTCTGCTCATTTCCTGCTGGTCTGCGGCCTTCAACAGACCTCCTCCCATTTCGCCAAAACACACAGTGCTTTCCAGAAGTCTCCGCTGGAAACAGGTGTTGGTAGGTAGTTTGTAGCTAGCAGGGACTGGGCAGGCTGCATCTTTAGGAGATTCTGCCCAGTGTCGGGGAGTCTAGGGACCAGCACTCAGCGGCCGAGATGCATGGAAGTGCCAGTCCCCGGACTCTTGCTTTTTTTTAAGTGTGTTATGTTCCAAATTTAACACACCACTAAATGTTATCTTGGGAGACTCAAGATTGGCTTTTTTTTTTTTTTTTTAATGAGAACTCCCTGCTGTCAGCTAACAGGAATGGCCAATAGGCTTCATTTTTCGTAGCATTTAGCTACTAAAAATATGTTCTTTGTAAAGTGCATTGTTGCCATAAGACTGTGGGTTACTTCGGAGAAGATAGACCGTGTCCCCACCCACTTAAACCCCTGCAACAGTGGTCCCCAAATTTGGGCTTTGGGACTCCTTTATGCTATTACAAATGATTGAAGGGACCCCTGGGCGGCTCAGTCAGTTAAGTGTCTAACTTTGGTTCAGGTCATGATCTTGCGGTTCATGATTTTGAGCCCCAAGTCAGGCTCTGTGCTGACAGTTTGGCTTCAGATTCTGTGGCTCCCATTCTCTCTCTCTGCCCCTCCCTCACTCGTGCTCTGTCTCTCCTCTCTCAAAAATAAATATTTAAAAAAATGATTGAAGATGCTAAGAAGTCATTGTTCACATGGGTTATATCTACTGACATTTACGAAATGAAAAATAAAATCTAAGATGTTTTGAAACATTTAGTTATGAATTCGTTTTAAAATAATAGTAATAAACTCATCGTGCGTTACTGCAGAGAATACATTTCTATGAAAAACAACTATATTTTCCAAAATAGAGTGGCATTGTTCTGTATTTTTGCAAATCTCTTTAATATCTGGCTTAATAGAAGACAGTTGGATTCTCGAGTCTGCTTCTGGGTTCGGTCTGCTGTGATATCACACGTCCTATCGCCTCTGGAGAACGTCACTGCAGTCTGGTGAGAGGCTCAGAGTGGAAAAGGCAGATAACATCTTAGTATATTATGAAAATAGCATGGACCAGCAGACTGCCTGGAAGGGTCTTGGGACCCTAGGAGGTTCCTGGAAGACACTTTGAGGACTACTGACCTATGCCACTTCGTCTGGTACCTCACGCTGTGCTAGGTGGGGTGGGGGGGCGGTGTGGGGTAGAGCAGTGAATGAAGTGGACACATTTCTCTGCTCTCTGAGAGCTTACAGACTCTTACAGGCTGAATTGCGCCCCCATATTCATATGTTAGAGTTCTAATCCCCATAACCTCAGAATGTGAGCTTCTCAGAGAGCCCGTCTTCACGGTGGTTTTCAAGTAAAGACAAAGTCATCAGGGCAGCCCTCGTCCAATATGGCTGATGTCCTTAGAAAAAGGGAAAACTTGTCCGAGACACGGACATGCATACGCTCTGTGAAGCCCCTGGGAGAAGACGGCCGTCTGCAAGCCAAGGCGTGAGGCCTGGAGCCTCCCGCACAGCCCTGGGAAGGAACCCACCCTCCTGACACTTTGAATTTGAACGTTCAGCCTCCAGAGCTGTGAGAGTATAAATTACTGTTGTTTAAGCAGCCCAGTCTGTGGCACTTTTATTTTCTAATGTTTATTTATTCTTGAGAGACAGAGTGTGAGCGGGGGAGAGGCAGAGAGAGAGGGAGCACAGAATCTGAAGCAGGCTCCAGGCTCTGAGCCTTCAGCACAGAGTCTGATGCGGGGCTCGAACCATGAACCGCGAGATGGTGACCTGAGCCGAAATCGGGCGCTTAACCGACTGAGCCCCCCAGGGATTTCCTTTGTTATTCATTTTGATCACCTGTGGTTGGTTTCGCTGCGTGCTGCCCTTTTCAGGAGGTGGCCGAGATGCATGCAGAAAACCTCAATGAGATATTTCTTGTATGTGCAAAATCACTCAAAAATGGTCACGGCCAGGTTCAGGCTCTCTGAATGAAAAGCGGGTATCCTGAGTTCCCAAAGCTTCTGTGTTTGATGATAAATGAAGTCCCCATTGTATAGGTGACCAAACGTAGCTCTAATGCCTTATGGCTCTTGGTGTAGGCACAGCATGCATAATATGTGCATTCGGATCTCATTTAGTTTTGAAAATAATAAAACTTAAAAGAGAGAAAGAACATTCCTTGTAGAACCCTTACAAGGTGAAAAATATTAGTGCCTCTCAGGAAAGAAGGCATCTAGTGGGGTTGGTCCCCTTCGCTCCCAGGAGACCAGGTCCTGCCCACGGCTCTGCCCCTCCTCAGCCAGAACTCATGGCCTCACTCCCTCCTGTCCAGTGACCCAGTGACAGTGCTTCCTCCCTGGCTGCTTCTGACCCCAGTGTCCCACCTCAAACCGGGATGCCCGCCTCTCTCCTTGGCTTTGCTGCCTCAGTGGCCCGGGAGGCTCATTCCCCAGGAGTCCATCGGGATCCCTCTCTCACTTCCTCGTCTCCCCCTGAGGACCTCGCTGGCCCCTCTACAATAAAAACAGCGGGCTGCCCCTCTCCTCCTGGCCCTCCTCACTCGACTCTGCCTTTTCCTTCTTTTCAGACCCCTCACCACATTTTACCTCAAGCTTCTTGTGCATGCAGCCCGCCTTAGCAGTCTTGTCCATCGGGATTCAGACTCCATAGCTCTGGGGCAGGGTCTGCGATTTGGTATCTATGACAGGGTCCCCGGTGACGCTGCTAATGATCCCAGCATCGGCCTTTGAAAAGCAAGGTTCTCATTCACTCTACAAAGTACGCATTTATTTATTTTGAATTTTAAAGATTGCCTCTTGCCTGCACTTGAGTGGGTAAAAGAGAGAATGCGGAGAGTGTAGATTTGAAGGCGCAACCAAGAGCACCTCGCCCTTAGGGCAGTGTCTAACCACACAGCAAGTTGTGAAGAGCCAGCAGGAGGTGGGAATACATTAAGGAGCTACCAAGTATTTAATTAGGTATAGCCATGTTCGTCACCCCCACCCGCTGACACGCAGATGCTCTTTTGCGTGGAAGCAAAGATGAAGGGTAGCGACATTAACACGAGTGAAAATCCAGCCGACGGTAGCGAGACCCGCGTGCAAGGATGGGTTCTGTGGGAGCGCGTCGTGATCGTGTCGATTCTGCATCAGCGTCAGATGCGTGAGTAACAGCCCAGCCTCGGATGACAGGGCCCATGGGAGTCCGTCTGGCCCCCCGCTTGACCGGGACATTAGAGGGAGACCTGTCTGCTCGGTTTGGGATCAGGAGCTCATGGCTTAGGATGGGACAGGGGCGGAAATGACTTTGTGACTTCCAGTTACACAGCTCTGTATCCCTCGTTTTAATTTTGAAATTAATTTAAAGTGCGCCTGTGCTTGCAGTAGTGATCCACGCAATCTACCAGGTTAGAAGACGGGGAAGGCAAGTCATGTTTTGGCTGCGGTCAGTTGTTCTTTCTAAGTACACAGAGCCACAGGTGATACACACAAAGACTCATTATGCAAAATAAGTGGATGAGTAACATAAAACCCCACCCCTCCGAAGGAAGCTAGCTCTGCACCGGCCACAGGGCTTGGCAGGCAGGTGCCCACCTCTCACCCATCCAGCAGGCAGGCGTGTTTGTGTTCGGCATGGGCCTGTACAACGGGGCCCACAGCCCTGAGTCCTAGAAGCTGCCTCTTTGGCTTCCTCTTTTCCGTGGGTACCCATGGACATCAGGGGTTCTGCTTTCTCCACTAGGATTCAGGGCACTAAGTAAAGAGGTTCTAAATAAGGAGCCCATCCGAAAACCGAGGTTTAGACCCTTGCGTAGGCCTCATGACAATTTTCAGGCCACCTGCTGTTCTGCAAGTTAGACTGGTTTGGGTATGAATGGATCTACAGAGTTAGAGCGATTCTGACTCCCAGTGTAGACCAATTTACAGAGGGATGTGGGGGAGACTCCAAGAGAGCCCCGTTGGGGATGATATATGTATGCGTTTGAAATTGTTGGGTGAGTTTACCATTAATAATTCAAATGTATTAGGTTTTGAGATCAACGCTTCCAGAGTCGTAAAAATCAAGTCTCGTTGGCAGCCAGTCTCGTTGGTGCGGGAAAAGTGTTCCGAGGACAGGGCGCTCCCCGGGGCCCTGTACTACACCATGGGCGAAGAATGAGGTCAGCCCAGAGCGTGAACAAAGGTTATGATGCCTTGGCTCCGCGGTCTCCTTCCTGTGCTGAAATCGGGGCAGATTTATGTGCTGGAAATCTCTGCAGAGCACCGGCTTAGCCTCCCGGCCCCGGGGAGGGAGGCATCATGACTCACGGCACCGAGGCAGGAGTTTGGCAGGGATGAGACCCTCTCGGTGGGGGAGCACTTGGCTCTTTCCACAGTGGGAGTCGGTGTCTAAGAAGGAGAAAGTGCCCACATTCGGATCTGCTGTGTACAATACGCAGTCAGTACCAACAATTATTTGGGGATGCGGATAAAAAGGGAAGGAAGGAGGTCTTTGGACCTTGTGAGTAGTGGGGGCTTCGTCCGCGTGCTCAACTTCCCCACCCGATCGTCCTGGCTTCTGTGAGACTTTAGTTAGTAAAACCGTACCTCATGGTGAGTGGTGTGATTGATGTGCCGAACAGCCCCGGAGTCGCCGTGCGAGACATTCGGTCCTACCCACACCTGAGGACGTGACAGGAGTTCCCAAGGTCTCGCCTACCTTCTCACAGTGAGCAAGGATGATGCTCGTGGGACACGGGCAATTAAAATCTGGGGCCGTGTGGGCGGAGCCTGTTGCTCACCTCTAACTTGAACTTGTAAAAACTTTTTGGCAACCGCACAGGCGGGAGACTGGATGTGCCTAGAGGAGACGCCACCAACCCTCCCCCACCCGACATCTGCTCAGAGACCGAGAAGGTGGTCTCGGACAAAGAAGCCGATTGCATGGCTTGCAATTTGGCCGCGGCAGGGAGAGATGGTCCCTGGTTAAAGAAAATAGATTTTATGTGGGTACAAGAAGGGACCTGAGGAAACAGCGGAAGAGCAGACCCTCATCCCCGAGCTCAGGAGTGGCAGCCCCACGGCCGGGCCCCCGAGTGGCTCACTGAGTGGGCGGCTGCATCTGGAACCAGGGACCCTGCTTTCTTGCTGCTCTGTTAAAGCCCCACGTGCCCCGGCGGGCACTTGTGTGTCGAATCTGCCCTCACGCATTCGGAAGGAACTGCATCAACTTTATTTTTATTTATTTATTTTTTATTTTAGAGAAAGAGTGTGAGTGGGGGAGAGGGACAGAAGGAGAGAGAGAAAGAGAGAGAGACGGGGAGAGAGACCCTTAAGCAGGCTCCTCGCTAAGCATGGGTTCGAACCCATGACCCTGGGGTCATGACCTCAGCTGAAATCCAGAGTGGGCTGCACCGCTGACTGAGCCCCCCAGGCGCCCCATCAATTTCGTTTTGGACGTGAGGCTGCTCTCGTGCTCCAAGAGAGAGGCTTGAGATGGAAGTTTGCAGGCGCGAGAGAAGCCCGAGGGAAAGGAGCTGAGCCAGTGGCAGCGGCACTGTGGGCGGAGGCCAGGACATCTGCTGTTCCTATCTTGTGCTTGCCAAGGTTTTCCATTGTGCCAGAACTTTCTCATGAATAGAATTCTTGGAATTTTATCGAAAACAATGAATCCATGTGTCAGAGATTCACGGAGGAGACACATCCCAGATGTGTGCTGCACTGTATTTTTAGTGGACGCATGTGTGTTTGGTAAAGGCCAGGCCGAGGGCTGCCTGTGTCTCGTGGGGCTCCTCCTGCAGACGAGAGGGATGGTGTACCATCCCTCCCTTGGCGTTCGGAAAAAGACGGTTCCAACGGAGGAAAAACGCGAAAGACTCTGTCGCCCTGGGGGCCTGGGGTTCTGTTCTGAGGATCCTCTGGGCCTCCTGGAACCTGAGTCACCAAGCTGGGCAAGTAAGCGTCGAAAATCAGAAGGATAGCATACTCCCATGCGTTTCTTAGCAAAGCTGCTGTAGAAACATGTCCTTGTACACGTTTGTTAAAAACTCATGAGGTTTTAGGGAAAGTTAAAATAAAAAGCATCAGGGATCCCCCATCCCAGAAGAGAAGACCTTTTTGGGAGTTTGAGGAATATTGGTTGTGTGCCATGGGCTATTTTGTGGAAAGAAATACGGATTACATAAGAACATGGTATGTCCATTCATCAATCCATCAGTCTGTCCATCCATCCATCCATCTACCCATCCATCCATCCATCCATCCATCCATCCATCCATCCATCTATCCATCCATCCATTCATCCATCCATCCACCCACCCACCCACCCATGCATTTATCTATTCATCCATCCACCCATCCATTCATTTACTCATCATATAAAGAATGCCAACAGCGTGCCAAGGAATGTACCAGAAGTTGAGGTTACAGTTTTGACCAGAGGATCCAGATCCCCTCTCGCATGAGGCTTAGGTTTAATCGATATCAAACAAACTAATGTGGAACTGCAACCGAAAAGTCTACAAGAACTGATCAGGGACCAAAAAGGTTAAATCACATGGGGCTAACGTGACTAATGTCCTCTTAACGGCAAAAGAAGAGGTGTTAACTTATGCTCTCCCCACTGTTAGATAAAGGTACATGACTTTCAAAGGTAGTTCTTACAAAGAGAAGTAACTAGTTGCACATAAGAGACCTTCTACTTTTCTGGCGTCTGGCTTGTTAGAACGACAAGGCTAGGAACGGGTCACTGGTTGTGCCACGCGGAACATTTGGGTCAGTCACATCAACTTTCCGTAATGTGATAATCATTGAAATATAATAGGAAAGTTTACAAAACCTTTTACATATGCTCGCTCATTGGGTCCAGTTAACATCCCTGGTTGGAAGCTGGGCAGCTGGGATCAATGCCGTCTTTACAGTTGAAAAAAAAAATTGAGACTTCACCAAGGGTAAGGCAGCTCCGTTTGAACTTGCCTATGTAAGGATGCAGTGTGCCTGGACCACGGGGGATATTGTTGTAGAGTGGATTCTGATTATTGGCAGGGCTGGGGACCAGAATCCGTGTCTCTAACAAGCTCTCAGCAAGCTCCTCGTAGGAGTTGGAGCAGGAAGTGGTTCCCGAAGTTCTTAAGGTGGCAGAAAAGGCAAGGGCAGCATCTGGCCTCAAACTCAAGTCTTCGGACCCTGGATCCGGTGCTGCTAGGCTCCGCCCCGTCGTTTCGTACACTGTGGGCGGATTGCCATGTCGATCCTGAATTTCGTTGTAAAAACTGAAAGAAATAATCTTTTCGTCTCCAATGAATTACCGAAAAATAAAACTAGATAAAAATAAGATGAAGGTTTTGGACGAATAGTCTCGGAGTGTTAGGTGACGGCAGCGATTAGGAAAGCAAAAAGGAACATTGAACGCCAGCCCCACGCAAACTCGGGGTGCTGGAGGGTCTTCGGGGGCAGTGAGGTAATCTTTGCATTCCCTCCAACCTAAAACTTATAAACAGGATGCTTCCACACATGTTTTTACACTTTGGTTCATCTCTAAAGAAGGAAAGAAGGCTATGGGAAAAAATACATTTCTTTGTCGGAGAACAAAGAAGCTATTAACATCACTTACACATTGTTCCTTTTTTTTCATTAACCTTTTTATTGAGGCTTGACTGACACACAAAAAGCCATGCGTATTTAATGTATACGACTTAATGAGTCTGAGAAGAGAATCCACCAATGAAACCACCACCACAATCTAGGCCATAAACACATCCATCACCCCAAAAAGTTTCCTTCCTCCCTCTTTACTTTTATGATAAGAACTCATAACGTAAGGTGCACCCTCTTTGCAAATGTTTAGGTTGACGACACACTGCAGTTAACTCCAGCCCTCTGCTGCGTGCTGGGTCTCTAGGACGTGCTCCGGCATGTCTGAAACCATGCACCCTCCACCCTTCCGTTGCTGGGAGAAAGAGTCTCCTTCAGTTCTTCCCAGTGTTTCAAAGGGCATCCTGCACAACCCTGGGCGAGGCAATAGAAGTGTTTTTTTTTCTTTTTCTTTTTTTGAAGAGAGAAAGAGAGAGAGAGAGCATGAGCAGGGGGAGGGTCAAAAAGAGAGAGACACACACACAGAATCTGAAGCAGGCTCCAGGCTCTGACCTGTCAGCACAGAGCCCGATGCAGGGCTCAAACACACAAACCGCGAGATCATGACCTGAGCTAAAGTCCGGCATTAACCGACTGAGCCACCCAGGCGCCCCCAGCAGTCGTTTTAAAATTATGTGTGCTGGGTTTCTAGTTCCCCAACGTTCACTGAAATCTAGTTTTCATTGTGTGAGAGCTAACTCTTCCTTCTTTGACATTTTTCTCTGAAGCTCTAGTCTTCCAGAATATTTCTAGGATTTCCGCTCTGCAATGAATGCTTCTCTGTTGCTTTGGAGATTTCATTTTTCCAGTAAGCCGTATTTTATTTGTATGATCCTAGCTACATAGAGTCCCCAGTTTATGCCTCCGCAGATTTAAAACAAGACCCTGCGGTCACATGCTCGCCGAGGGTGACTACAGATGTATTGTCAGGGACAGTTAGCCTCCGGATTCCTGGTCATCGGCTGCAAAATCCATTCATGTCACAAGCGTGGGTCCCTCATCGCGATGGGATAGAAGTTTTTGGACCCCACTTACTGCATTATGATGGGGCTGTAATATAATTTCATGACTTAATTTTTTTTAATTTTTATTTAATTTTGAGGGAGAGACAGAGCAGGAGCAGGGGAAGGGCAGAGAGAGAGGGAGACACAGAATCTGAAGCAGGCTCCAGGCTCCGAGCTGTCAGCACAGAGCCCGACGCGGGGCTCGAACTCACGAACTGTTAAGATCACAATCTGATTGAGCAGACGCTCAATGGACTGAGCCACCCAGGCGCCCTGATTTCATGACTTTAATGGTTAATAAGAATGTCAGCAAACATGTGATGTTAAGAAGCTCTTTTGAGGCTAGTAACAAATGATCCTGCCCTGAAAACGCTTGTGTTTAAGTAAATGCGGGAGCTGGGAGAGACGTATATGTGAGCAAGGAGAATTCCGGAGGCCACCTAGACCTGCCCAGAGCCAGCGAGACATCCGGTGAGTTCAGAGCAGGGAGATTCTGCAGGAGGTCCTGAGGGAGCCATCTCTGGCTCTGTGTTTTCTGAAGGGATATGCTGAACGGAGGCAAAGGCCTTCTGGTTGAGAAAGGAAGGAATGAGGAAGGACGGAGAGGAGGGAGTTCCGGTTGTCTGTGTCGTCTAAGCCAACATCTGCCCCATGAGTCTTCTGAGAGGTGAGGAATATTCTCAAGCACCCTATGAATAAAGATAATGATAGGTGATGGATGGATGGATGGATGGATGGATGGATGGATAAGGAGGTGGGTGGATTGGTGGATGAATGGATGGATGGACAGATGGACAGGGACGGACAGATGGATGGATGGATGGATGGACAGATGGATAGGTAGGTGGGTGGATGGGTGGACGAATGGATGGATGGACAGACGGACAGGGATGGACAGATGGATATATGGATGGATGGATGGATTGTAGACAGACAGGTGGGTGCCCTGTGTGTTGGCATATACGCACATCTGGATGTATCTCCCCGTCTCCACACCCGTCCTGTGTCTCGAGCTGGCATTGCACGTTGTCAACTTCTCTGATACTGAAACAGCGCCATATTGGAGAAATACCCTCTCTACGTGGACTTCATTTGCCTACGTGCATTTTTCCTTTGAGTTTAATCCAAGATTTTCTTAATATTTTTTGAAGGACTAAAAGAGCAATGTGTTAAATGAGAAAAACATGACGCAGAGCTAGATGCTGCATTTAAGATATGATTTTAATGTTTCCCGCACTGAAGAGTTAAAAAGAATATCAAGAAAAGGCAACAGCGATTCGCCCCCAGCTTGGCAAGTCATCTGTAACTTAATGTTTGGTTTTTTTTGTGTGTGTCGTGACGAAAAGACACACTGGTCAGATGAAGTTTCTTAGGACATGAGATGCTGGTTGTATCTGAACGCAGAAACATGCACGTTCAGAATAAGACCTCCTGAGCACTGGTGTGGGGTTGTTGGGTGAATTGTGGTGGGGGGCGGTGATGGAGGTCTCCCCTAGGTGCACTGTGGCTTTTTTCTCTCCAAGATGTGAGTAGGAGGTGACTTTCCAGAAACATCTATGGCATGGGGTCTGCCGTGAATAGAAGCTATAAACAGTGAGGTTCGAGACAACCTAATAAATAGTTTTCCAATACCAGTAGGTCTGCAGACACCCATATAAGGCCACCACGTGGTACTCGCTGTAGCACATTTATAAATGGAGTTCCTACTTGCCCTATTTTTCCCGTGTCTTCTTCACTACGAGAAGTCAGGCATCCACCCAGGATGAACACATTCCGATACATGGCCATCAGTCTGAGTCTGAATAATCTGAATAACCAAAGAAAACAACAGCTTCATTGACTATGTAAGAAATGCTGAAATGGCAGCCCTGGGTGGTTCAGTTGGTTAAGTGTCCGATTTTGGTTCAGGTCATGAGCTCGTGGTTCGCCAGTTGGAGCCCCACGTTGGGCTCTGTGCTGACAGATTGGAGCCTGGAGCCTGCTTCAGATTTTGTGTGTGTGTCTCTCTCTCTGCCCCTTTCCCACTCATGCTCTCTCTCAAAAATAAACATTAACAATAACAAAAAGAAATACCGAAATGCATCTGGGGCCTGTTGCTGCATAGCTTTTAAGCTCACGGGAGAGCCTGTTGTATTTAGAGGGTGCCTTTCCTCTCCTGATGCTTTAATTCCATCCTAAATCATGGGATTCTGGGCATTTGTTTCTTCACCGAGTCCCTCTACCGCCTCTCTTTCTAGGTGGTCCCATCTCTTACTGTGATGACAGCTCTGCTCTTTCCACGGCCATGACAAGACCGGGTGGGGACACACTCTGCACGTGCATCTCCCGTTAGCCCAACCTTCCTTCCTTCTTGTAACATCCCGGCAGCGGCGAGGGTGCAGCCCGGGGGAAGGATTCTTCCCAGAGCCCCGGATCCTGCCTCTACCTGGTCCTCCTTACTGACGTCACTCTTCTTCTCAGGCCTGGTTTCTCAGCACAGTAAGAGTCGGGACCGCCTAGCACAAATGGTGTTGACCTCACGGGGCGGCGGTCGGAACTGAGTGACCGTATTTTATACATTTAAGATGCCATGGGTTATAAAACGAACCGTTACTTCATCTGCCACCAAGGAGGAAGACGTGCTGGCAGTAAGCAAGCCAATGGCATGCCGTTGACTGTCGGACGCGTCCAGATTTCAGAGCAGGGAAAATGTGAAAAATGGCGGAGTCGGGGGCATAGGATTTAAAAGGATGTGCCCTCCAAGCGCTTCATTCACAGGGCGGCGTGGTGGTTCCACGGCGGATCGGGGGTCCGAATCCAGAGAAAGTGGCTCAAAGATACCTTGCTCTTTGCAGGGCGTGGAGCTATGAGATATGCCAAATTCTGCTTGGCTCTGTGGGGGAGACACTGAAGGAAGAGTTCCGTGCGGGGGGCGTGATGGGCTGGGGACTCCAGTGGAGACGCCCGGCTCCTGATTTCAGCTGACACTGGCTTCCTGGAACGGACGCTGTGTTGTGACAGCAAGAACTTCTTGAAGAATGTTCTCCAAAGCACAACCATGATCTTATTTAGCTTGCTGGTTCCACTTACTTCCCACCCCCCCTGGTTTTTCCTAACTGCTGGAGGCACACGGCCCTTGAGGAAGCTGGAGAGAGACGGGTTTGGGGATCTGGTTCTGTGGCCACTGAGTTCTGAATGTTTCTCAAGTTTTTGAAAACCACGTAAGGACTTGTCTCTCTGTCTCACTTGGCTTCCGTTACGAAGGAGGGCTGATCACGCTGCGACTCGCTTCTGTGTCAAACCCAGATTTCATGAAAATCTAAGTATGTTGGGTTCTCCCGGTGAACAATAGAGTACGGTTAACCATCGGGGGTCACAAAATTAGAAGCAAACAGGAGCCCAGACCCTTGTTTTCTAGTTCTTTCCCTTGAAATATAGGAGCCCCTCAGAATATTCATCTGGTATTGAAGGGAATTCATCTGTTTCAGGATCCCGGACATCTTTTGCTGGAAATGTCAGTGTGCTTACAAAGTGAATTCCACTTTTTATTATTATCTTTTGAATGTAAGCATTTGGATCCTTTCCCGTACCCAAATCTAGTTACTTGAAAATAAATCGTGGGACGCCTGGGTGGCTCGGTCGGTTAAGCATCCGACTTCGGCTCAGGTCGTGATCTCGCTGTCCGTGGGTTCGAGCCCCGCGTCGGGCTCTGTGCCGACGGCTCAGAGCCTGGAGCCTGCTTCGGATTCTCTCTGCCCCTCCCCTGTTCATGCTTTGTGTCTCTCTCTCTCTCTTTCTCTCAAAAATCAATAAACATTAAAAAACTTTTTTTAAGAAAATAAATCAAATTTTAGTCTCACACTATGAAATATCATCCGGGGGGAGAACTCCCCAGTCTCTGCAACTATCGGCCGACTGTTATCCCCTGACCAAGCTCCAAAAGAACGGCCCTCGCGTGTTACGGGCGCCTTGAGCGCAATCGCAGGAAATAAACCCCGCAGTACGGACGCGGCGCTGCCTCCAATTCGGGAGCAGTTTGCTTCGAATTGATGTGTGTCTCCTACGTTCCTCAAAAACGAGGTTGGTAGCGTGCCACTTGCCACATCGGAATATCCCAGCTTCCCTGCAGCTGCGGAGAAAACACCCCCACACGCTAGCACACACCAATCTAAAGTTCAGGTCTTTTTATAGTAACATAGAGGCCGGCATATTAAATTATTATGCGATGTTTCTGCCAGGTTTTGACTTTTTTTTAAAAATTTTTTTTTGGAGTTCTCTGTATTTAGGCAACCCCGGCAGTTCCCACGTCCTGCGGCCGGCCGAAGGCGCCGAGAGCGTAGTCTATGCGTGGTAACTAAGGCGTCCGCTGGCCCCGCGGGCCCGGAGGCAGGTGAGGTGGCCGCGGACGAGGAGGGGAGCCGGGGCGGCAGCAGCCGAGGCCAGAGAGGCCCCGGGCCGAGTGGAGTCGAGGGACTCGCTCTCCTGGTCGCCAGCCCGTGTTCGCAGCTCGGTTCTGGTTTCAATTCCGGCCGGGCAGAGATCGTCTCCCGCTTTGAAGTCCCAGAGCCGCCGAGGGGGGAGGGGGCGAGTCCTCCGCCTCAGCCTCTGTCACTCCCAGGGAGCTGAAAGGGATGATGGAGCTGAGTCGGTGGGGGGGACGGACGGGCAAACCCAGCTGGCCTGTGGCGTCTCCTGCTTGTTTTCTTTTTCTAAAGAGCAGCAGAGACTTTTAGCGATGATCCTGGTTGAAGGAGGTCTCCGACAGTCACCCTGGGCTGCTTTTTCCTCTCCTGTTGTTAAATGTGCTACATGGGCAACTGTGCATGTGCGTATGTGAGAGAGACAGAGACAGAGAGACCAAGAGACAGGAAAAGAGGTGGATTTGGTTCGTTTCCTTTTCCTGACCTGTCCGTAACTCTAGGTGTTTGGCAGTCTTGGGCCAGTTATAACCGCGTAGGGCCTTGCTTTTTTACTGCTCTGTCTTCCCAGAATGTTACTTTGATTTCCCCTTTCTTGAATTGTCTCTCAGAACCTCCCTCACTTTGGGGCTCTTTCTCCTCTAGCGAACAAAAGCAACCTTTGATATTTTGAACGACACCACCTTTGTCATTTTTTATGCTATGTGAACTCGGAGGAGGGTTCTAAGATGTGAAGAAAAGATGTGTGTCTCCCTTATCTTTGGCTTTTGTAAGTTTTTTTTTCCCCCTAAATCGATCTCAATTAACTTTGATTTCTTTCTTTAGAAAACCATGTGCTGAAATAATGCTTTGCCAGATGTTGAGAGTGGGTTCCCGCCTCTCCAGACACACACTGGAGCCTTGTCTTAGCTCCTCTCCTTCCGTCCGCTTTTTACAATCTTCCGCTCCATTTACTTGGCCCCTGGAAGTGCCGGCAGGACTCCCCACTCTACCTCGGGGGCATACTCCTATTCTGACGTTGGGACTCTTTTTCTCAGGAGGACCTTTTTCCTTTTTCACTCGTAATTTAAAACCTAGCCCGCGCGTCCCTCCTCCCTCACCTGTTCCTGCCGAGTTCTGTTGCAAATCACACGTGTATTCGTGTGTCTCTTCGCCGGGGGGCCGGCGCCGAGCTGGCCCACTGTGTTAGCCTGTCTCCGAACTGGGCCTTGTCTGCGGGACCGGGCGGGAGAGGGGGGCAGGCGTCGGCCCCATGGCCTGTTCTGACCGTGGGCACCCTCTCTGTCCAAGTGCTGCTACGGGAAGGGAGACTCAGGGTTGCAAAAGCTGTATAAGAAGCTACGATGTACGTCTTTTTTAAGTAGCACCACTGCGCCGAGTCCCTGGTGCCGAGGACTGTGAGTTTAGAGCCCTCGGATGCCGTTACTCCCCTGGTGGCCAGAAGAGACAGCCGTGGAATTCGGGTCCCCCTGAGGCCTCCGGTGCCCAGAGCTTCGGAGCCGCTGCCTCGCATCGCCGCTGTCTGTCGTCCACGTGTTTGATTTTGCTGCGGGTTCAAGATGCCGTACTTTTTGCTGTGGTTGTCGTTCCTTCTCCGTGTCCGAGCGTGTCTGTCTGGCGGGTGCAAGCTGTCCTTGTGTACGTTTTGCGTTACCGTTTCCACCGCCCGTCGACTCTGGCCCCAAGTGGCCCGAGCTGTGATTCTAGGGAATTTTAAGAAGCCGGGGGCGGCGGGGCGTGTATGCGCACGGGCACCGGCCGCCGCTCTCCCGGCCCGAGCGCTGAGCTGGTGGCTGCCGGCGCTGGCTCTTCCTGCTGCCGCTTCAGAGCGCAGGGCTGTCGGGCGGCGAAGTTCATGTGCTTGCGAGGTGAGGCCTCGGGTGGCAGAGTACACCCCGGGTGTGGAGGGGGGCTTTGTGAAATTACACGTGTTCTCTGCGAATCCCGATGCCTCTGCAAGGAGCGAGGTCTGGACCGCCAAAGGCCGCCCCGTGCGACCCTGTGACTAATAGGGAGCATCCTTATTTACGGAAATACCAGCTCGAAGAAGGAGGGAGTGCTACTGTAAACGGTCCCCAAACCCAGAAATGTACGAAAGGCATCGTCGTAGGCTGAGGGAGTGGACAGAGAAACACAAGTCCCATCTGTCCCCACGTCCGCAGCCCCCTTCAGGGTGAGTTCGGGACTTTTCTGGACCTCAGATCCTCTCATTTGGAGATCAGCGGTTTGGACTGAAGGTCTCCACTGCCCCCCAGGTACCAAAATTTCCATTTTTGAAAAATGTTTCTTCTTTTCTTTTTTGAAAGAAAGAGAGAGACAGAGAGAGAGAAAGAGAGCACTCTCCAGAATGGGGAGAGGGGCAGACACAGAGTGGGGGACAGAGGATCCAAAGTGGGTTCTGCGCTGACAGCACAGAGTCCGACTTGGGGCTCGAGCTCACAAACCGTGAGATCGTGACCTGAGCCGAAGTCGGACGCTTAACCGACTGAGCCCCCGGGCGTCCCTAAAATTTCCGTTTTCTCTTTAAACCGCATTTCTTCTCACCAGGTGATGGCAGTAACTGTGGATGCCTAAGGACTGAGATAAAAATGAACCATGTCACATGCGTTTCTTGCTGTGTTCGAGAAACCAAACTTGGGTTGTCCCATGACTCCTTCCGCAGCACGGTGTGTCATTCAAGCAGCTGGAATTCCCAGATCCGATTTGCCTTTGCCGATCTGGCGAGTAGAACATACGCGCAGCCATAGGCCAGCCACTGACTTAAAGCCCCACAAGAACGATCCAACAATGACGAATATTTTCTATTTCTTTGCGCCGCATCACGCAAAGGACCGAAGATGTTAATAAAACATAAGGGAGAAAAAGAACTCGTCAGGGATCCTAGCTATTTTAAACATGCGGGGATTTGGAGGCATCTGGATAATTCAGAGCCTTCCCTCCCCCCCCAGCATCTGGATGATAAAGTTCATTTATCATCCAGATGTTGGCCCTCATGGAAGCGCCCCTCGAAACTCTCTCGCAGCTAACAACCTCGCAGTGGAAAAGTCCGAACCTGTATCCGTCCGTCCGTCCGTGGGTGCCCCGCTTCCCCGTGCTCTTCTCCCAAGTGCCTCCTCTCGAAAAGCTCCTGGGAATGTGGCGATTTCGCCAGATGCTTAGGTGTTCTCCGCCACATTTCTCGGTTTAATCTCCATGACCACTCCATACCCTGTCTGCTTGAATTATACGTTGCATTTGTCAAATAATGACACGTGCAATTGGATGTCTCCTAAGACCTTTGAAATTCAACTTCCTCGAGTCGAGATTAAAGTGGGTATTATCTGCACCTCGGCAGTCAGGCCGGGGATGCTGGGAGACCCGAGGGGAGGTTTCTCCGGGCCGGCCGGTCCCAAGTGTTAACGGCCCAGAGGGAAGAAAACCGTGTCCTTTTCTCTCCTCAAAGGTAGAAAGGGAAACCGCGACCACCACCTGAAACGTGGTCCCGGTTAGCAATGACTCTCAAGCCAGCAGCTCGTCGAAGGGTGGCTGTCCTTCGGCGTGTCCTGAACGTGTGTTTCTTTGGGCACTCAGGAAGCGCTGTCGGTGGTGAGCGAGGACCAGTCGTTGTTTGAGTGTGCCTACGGGACGCCGCACCTGGCCAAGACGGACATGACCGCCTCCTCCTCCGGCGACTATGGGCAGACATCCAAGATGAGCCCCCGCGTCCCCCAGCAGGACTGGCTGTCTCAGCCTCCAGCCAGAGTCACCATCAAGATGGAGTGTAACCCCAACCAGGTGAACGGCTCAAGGTAAGGAGACCCCTGCCCCTTCTGCGCCCTGACTTCAGTTATTCCCCCCTTTCCCCGGAAAAGGCAAGGGAGCTGCTTCTCTCCAAGGACCGGGGCCGCGGGGGAGGCCGCCGAGTGGTAACGTGGGGCAGAACCGAGACAGCGTGTTCTCCAGCGGTTCGCATGAAGGAGGGAGGTTGTAAAACCGGTAGTATGTTTACCGAAAGCTCCCTTTGAAGCTGGGTTACTCGATTCTGTTTCCCAGGCGTGGGGGCTCTGTGGCAGGGGGGCTGTGCCCACAGACGGCAGAATTCATCTCTGAGGCTTTTATTGCCCGGAACATAACGCGGCCGTGTGTTTCCACGGAGGGAGAGTGTCAGCTAGTGGCCAGGCTGTGCGGCGTGTGGCCCAGCCAGAGGACGCGGCCGAGGTCTAGTTCGAGTGCCTCCCGCCCCCGCCTTCTTAGCGCACGCCGTTTCCGCTTGTCTTCCCTTCCACTGAAAACCAAGTGAAGTCTCCCCTTTCCCGACTTTGTCGCGATAACGCCGCCGTCACACGGAATGTGTCGTCGAGCTCGGAACGGGGTGCCTGACCCCCAAAAGCGTTTCGTCAGACGCGGTCTTGGGAAGTAAAGTCGATTTCGTTTGCGATGTACTACCGCATATATATTCGGAGAGAGCGTAAAACCTCAGGACGAAGAGAGGATGATTTCTTTTAGAGGTTGCGTAATCTGACATCGAGTCCTAAAAATGGCTCCCGTCTTCTGGTGCTTTGGTGGGTACGAAGCTCTCTTGTGTCCAGCGAGCTACGAATCCCTCCAAGCGGCCTCGTGAGGCACGCTTGTCCCCACTTGATGGATGAGGAAACTGAGGCTCAGGCATTTTCTGGCTAACGGAAGATCACAGCTTAGAGCGACTGGAGTCAAACCAAGGGCGTCTGATTCCACAGCCGGTGCATTTTCCACTCCGTTGCACCTGTAAGAGGCCCCTTTTTGCCCCACATAGATTTCAGTGCTAAATGCGCTTTTTATAATTGTCACGTTTTATAAGCCCTGGAAACCATCGCGTCGACCTCTAGTTGATGAAAGTGCCAAGTCACAGTCCCGTAGAGGGAGTGCCCACCGTGAGGCCGGCGTGCCAGACAGGGCGACGGGGGGTGTCGGAGTGGTCCTCGGCTCCGAGGACTCCGTTCACTCGGTGCGTCTAGCGTCTTCTGGGAAAAGGGGAAGGAGGGCTCTGATGCTGAATCTTGCTACGATGCTGGTCCTTTCAGTGGAATTCGAGCCCAGGTAGGCCCGGCGAGGCAGAAATTTCCAGCCTCCCATGACGACAAAAGGACCTCGGTAGAAGACGCAGTCACAGGGTGCAGGCTAGCGGAGTCCTGGCCCGGCAAGCTGACGGTCGCGTGTAAGTACGTCACAGGGAAACCTTTCCGTCTGATAGAATGTTTCCACGGCTCGTAACCGGGCATCCGACCGTGAGCACTTCTCCCGAGGCTGGTTTCTACCTGCACGGACTACGTCAGCACGCGTGCGCACACGTTGTGTGTTAGAGAGAGATGGTGTTGACGGACGTTGTGTACAGGAGAGAGAGGGAGAGAGAGAACACTCCGGGCAAAGCGCACTGAGACGACTTCCAGGCAGCAGTAAGTAGAGCGAGCCGGGCCCTGGCCCACGTTTCCAGAGTCTGGCCTGCGACCAGGCCCAGGGATCGCCAGGCTGGAGTTAGCAGCCTCCGAAGGAGCCCGAGTGAGGGGGCGGGGATGGCGTGGGGGAGACAAAACCTCTGAACCTCGCCGTGCTATTCCTGAATTTAACAAGACACGTCTGTAGAAGAAGCCTGCTGTCTTGCGGGAGAAGCAGACACCGTTTCCTTTGGGGCGGGCCCGGGTTCCTTTCCGGAGCCGGTGTCCGCTTTCGGGCCGGCCGGGGCTGCGGGCCGGCCTTCCCAGCCTGAGGAGCTCCCCACGAGGATTCGGGGCAGGAACGCTGAGCCCGGCGGTGGGGTGGGGTCGCGAGAAGGACGGGGCTCCCAGGAACCTTCTCCCGCCTTCCCCAGCCCAGCCGACTGGGGCCCGCCCTCTGGCAGTTCCTGTCAGGTGCAAAGGTGGGTCTCTTCTCTGGGAAATGCGATCGTTTGGGAAGGAACTGGACAGTTTCCTTGTGAGGGAACCATGGAGACTTCACTACCTCTTAGGCCCTGGAAACTCCGAGGCTTGCTCAGAAAGTTCCCATCACAGAATTTTTAAAGGCAGCTCCAGCTTTGGAAGCACCCTGGGATGTGTGTCGGTGGTGGAGGGAAGTCAGTCCTGTCATTCTCCTTGTCTTCCTCTTGGAGCGCGCGCGCGGTGCTGGATCGGGCGGGTGCCGTCTGTGAACCGTGCACGGCTGACTCCATCTGCCTTTGATCAAGGTCCATATGCTTCTTTGATGGAAAATAGCAGGCCTGATGTGATGGAGGGAGGGAGGAGCTTTGGGGAACTGAGCTATGAGACAGAGGTCAGCTGGTCACCAAGTGTCATCATGGCCCACCCCCCAGAATGTTCTGGAAAGACAGGAGGGGAACAGGTGTGGATCCTCTGTGGTGGAGACAAACACAGTGCTCCTGCCCACCGTGTCCAGAGCTCGGTGTGTCTCTGCCGGAGTTGAGTGTGGGCCCTGGCCTGGTGCGGTCAGTCGAATTCTCCAGAAAAACAACCAGTAGGTTAGACACCGCAGAGGTTTGTTTTAAGGACTTGGCTCTCGCGGTCGTGTGGGTCACATCTGAGGTGTGCAGGGCAGGCCAGTGGCCCGAAAACTCAGGCAGGAGTTGCTGCTGCTGCCGTCTTGAAGCAGAATTTCTTCTTCCTTGGGGAGAAGCTCAGTTTTTGCTCCTTAGACCTTTGACTGATTAGACGAGGCCCATCCACATTCTTAAGGATAAGTGCCTTCATTTAATGTCGATGAATTCTAGAAGTTATCAACATCTAGGCAATTTCCTCCCAGCAGCGCCTTGATTAGCGTTGGTTTAAATCACCGGGCACGATGCCCTGGCTAAGTAGACACAGGAAACGGGCCCTACCTGGTGTTCCCAGACCCTGTGCTGGTCAGGGCTTGAGGGAGCCATTCCTTTCAGACCCCCCAACCGAGGCTTCGCAGCGGGGGCTCGGCCGGCTGGATGGGAAGTGGTAGAGGGGGTTGGACATCAGGTCGCTGGTTCACTGGCACCTGGCAGAGTGCTGGGAGCCGCGTGGCCGGGCGGCGGCTGCTCTTCGAACACGACGGGCTGCCTGTGTGGCCGTCAGCGAAGCTAAAGCTCATTCCGCCCGGAGGCCCCACGAGCCGAGGGGAGACCGCCGTGGATCCGACCTGCATGCTTTGCAGCCTCGCTGCGTGGTGTTTGCACACGCCAGCTCCATCAAAGGGAACATGGATCTGCATCCGTTTGGCTTTCATTCCTGAGCCTTCCAACGGGCACCTGGCTGTAGCAACCCTACACAGGGTGTCGGGGGCGGAGGCGGAGTCGGGGCGACGGGGCCCCGCCCTGCGGGAGTCCTCGGCAGGGACGGCGTGGAGCGGGGCGCGGTTCCACCTTCGAGTGAGCAGAAGGGACAGGGGTCTTGCTCCTGAACGTCTGCCAGCCTCCGTCCAGGGACCCTGCCCCCCGCGACCCGGATGCCCCGGGCCAGGTGCGCCAAGGAGTTAGAGACAGCAGCGCGAAAAGAAGCGTCGCTCCCGCCCCCCAGCTCGGCAGCTGGCTCTCGTCGTCCCTGCTGCAGGCTTTCACGCAGCACACGCGCAGCTGCAAGTCAAGCTCCAGGGGAATTCACGGAAGTCAAAACCTGGACTCTGCCCCACGTGAGCCGTTACCTTTGCGGCCCCTCGTTGCTGCTTTGCCGATTCCTCCCGGGACAAGGGCGCCCTGCAGCCTGGGTCTTGCCTGAAGGTGACCCGGCTCCTTCTGCACAGAATACCATCCTCGGGCACGGTCCTCTCTGTCCCTATCCGTCCGTCGCCCTCGGAGGAAAAAAAAAGCCAAGCGCTCCGGGAGGAGGGAGGTGCTTAGCTCCTAACCAGACGATGGGATTCTGCAAAACCTCAGCCCGTGTGTGCTCGCGGGGCTCCTGAAATGAAATACAAGCGGTGAAGTGAGATCTGTTGCCATTGTAATAGAGTGCTATAAAAAATAATAAAAGGAAAACAGGAGAGAAAGAAACCACTGCCTCGTGAGCCAGCGAGGAAGTAATTGTGGCTTCGGCTTGGCCGCTGCCGTGTCGGAGGGCACGGTTCTCGTAGACACCGATCTAACTGCACGCCGTGTGGACACGGGACACCGTTTCTCAGCCGCCGTAGTCCATGGCCACCCCGCCGTCCCCTTTTCTTCACTGCAGCCTCACGCGCGAGAAAGCCCCGAGTGTTCGCACAGTGGAGAGGTGGCCGTGTGCAAACTTGAACCAGCTGGTTCCCAGCGTGGCACACACAGAGGCCCCGTGGGGGGGGGGGGGGGGGGGGGGTCGCTGCTTGCCGGGCCACTAGCGGGCCTCCCGCTCAGGGCCTTAATTTGCTGCGAGGCTGCTAAGGCTCAAGCCACTACAGACAGGCGAGATGGGCCAAGAAACAACACACACACACACACACACGCACGCGCACACACACACGCATGCGGACGTGCAACCCACAACAGAATTGCCTTCCGCGGGTCAGCAGGCAGCCCCGTGTGCCACGCAGCTGCTTTCTAACATCTCAGCCTCTCTGACCCAGAGAGTCAGCCGGGGGTCGGGCGTTGCGTCGGACAGCTCCCGGACCCTTCCTAGGGCGATGAGAAGTCCAGGTAGCCCACCTGGAGGTGACGGCAATCCCACGTAGCCCACCCCCCGCCCCCGGAAGCTTGTTGCGGCCGGAACGTAATGAATTTGTGGGCCCTGGCGCGGTCCCCGAGCCACCCCGGAGCCCCGCACTCCTAGCTGGAGTCGGTTGGGCGAGGGGTCCTGGTGCGCTGGTTCCCAAAGTAGAGCCCCGAGGCCAGCAGCAGCAGCACCCGCCGGGCGCCGTCGGACGCTCGGGTTCCCCGGCCGCCCCACGCCTGCTGAGTGGGACCAGACTCTGGGACGGAGCCCGGCGCTCTGTGTCAGGGAGCCCTCTGGAGACTCCTGCCGGTCTGGGACCCGCCGTTCTGCTGCAGAATCCAGGGAGATGAGACACGAGCGGCCCACGGACTGGATGGTCCGAGAGACCACAACGCGGAGAGGTTGGTCTGCTCCCGAGAAGTCCGTCCGGCTCTCTGGGCGGAGAACCGCCTCCCTCACCTCACACCGTAGTGTGGTTTTGCTCAGCCGAGCCTGTGCGGGGCGGGGGGCGGGGGGCGGGGGGCGAGACGGGGGCCTTGCCTCTCTCTGTGGTCTGGGAAGAAGATTCGTCGGGTGGGTAACTCCAGCCTGACATCAGACGGCAAGATGCTTTTGCCGTGATGTTTAGCCAGCAGGCACCTGCGGCGTGACGATGGTGGCAGAAACGGGGGGTCACCCGGTTGGCCCATCGTGGCGTCAGATACACTGGCTGGGCGTGCAGCGTTCATTCATTCAACAAGAATTTATTGAGCGATTACTACGTGGACTCAGTGTTCTTGGTTCTTGACCTAAAGTCATAAAACACAAAACACTTCTGCCCTACCGTATTCACTTCTTCACGGGGAAGTCGGCCGTTAAACAGATAACTAATCACGCAGTCGGGTAGCTCACGGCAAGCGTTAAGGAGAAAAATAAAGCAGGAGACGGGGTGGCCGTTCTAGACGGGGTGGCCTGAGATTGTCGTCTCTAAGAAAGTGACGTTTGAATAAAGTCCCAAAGGCCGTGAGGGAGAATGCCCCGTGGTCAAACAGCAGAATGTTCCAGGAGAAGGGAGCGCTCTGTGCAAAGGCCCCGAGGTCAGCCTGGAGCACTAGAGGACAATTGTGACTGACGCCTAGTGACCCAAGCCGCAGACAGGCAATGAGGTGGAGCGATCTTCCTTCCGAGTGAGCGCGGAGACCAGCAGGGTGCTGCAGGAGGGTGGGGGCGTGACGTCACTCGGGGTTAGCCGGATCTCCCATGGGGCTTCTCCCGTGGGGGGGCCTGCGCAGGAGTTGGGGTGACGGGTGGTGGCCCTGGGTGAGAGAGGCGGTGGCATTCTGGACGTATTTCGAAGGTACGACGGATGGGCCTTGCTGACGGGTTGGACCTGCGGAGGAAGAAGGAGGCAGTGGGGGTGAGCCCGGGGTGTGGGGGAGTACGCCCCACGAGATGCGGACGGACCATACTGGAGTCCTCCCGAGGTTAGAGCCTGGGCGCCTCCAGTATCGGCCCAGACATCGGGCCCCCGAACTTAGCGCCAATGAACCCCAGGCAGAAGCAGGGGGGGGGCCTCACCCCCTCACCTGAGTTCAGTGGATCTTAAGTCGTTAAGTCATCTCTCAACCATGGCGATTGTGTCTCAGGGGACATGTGGCAATGTCTGCAGATGCTTTTTTTTAAATTTTTTTAAATGTTTATTTTTGAGAGAGAGAAAGAGAGGCAGAGGGAGACACAGAATCCGAAGCAGGCTCCAGGCTCCAAGCTGTCAGCACAGAGCCCGACATGGGGCTCAAACCATTGAGTTCCAAAAGTTTTCTTATCTTGCTCACATCCACCTGTCACAGGCCATGTGACCCCAGACTTGGGCTCCGCTCCGCTCCCTCAGGCTGCTTCCTTTCGCCGGACAGCTTTTCTGCGTCGGCAGGGACGGCCGAGTGCCCTCCGGGTGACAGACACGCTCTACGTCCCATCGTTGTCTTACGGCAGGCCCGTTTACCTGGACTCCCCTTCGCGTGGCTTCATGACATGTCCCCAGACAAAACCACATCTTAAAAACAATAGGCATGTTGGAGAGACTTGCTATCCAAGCAAGCATCAGTAAATACTCTTTGGGCTGAAATGAAAAAGGAAAAAATTCCCAGTATTAGGATGGCAACCATTCAAGTACCTGCGTGTCCGTTGTGTCGGGTCGTGTCGTGTTGTGTTGTGTTGTGTCGTGTCGTGTCGTGTCGTGTTGTGTTGTGTCATGTTGTGTCGTGTTGTGTTGGGTCGGGTCGTGTTGTGTCGTGTTGGGTCGTGTTGTGTTGGGTCGGGTCGTGTTGTGCTGTGCCCACGTGCTACCTACAGAATGGAGTCTCGGCTGAAGGTCTGTTAATGCCAGAGTCTCTCACTGTGTGTGCGGTACTCAGTATTTGGTATTTGGACGTGGTTGCTGGGTCCGCTCCCTCTCCATGCCTTTCTCCTTTGATTCACGGAGACTTGACTTAGTCTTTATTTTCCTACATTTTCTGTAAGGCTTCGTGTATTATATTAGGGCAGAGAAACTCCCAATGATAATCTCGTTTACTCCTTGCCGCCTCAGGGTTCTGAATCGAATCAGCATCTCAGATGCCTTGTTCGGCCACCTTCCAAGTCACAGTGTAGGAGCTTTGCAAGCTAGTGGATTTTCCAAACCGCGCTAGGGAGGCCAGTTAGCAACAGCTTGTCCGACCGGTAAGGGGCCTCGAGTCTTTACGGATGTCCACTCATTGGACTGCCAAACTGAGACGCGGACTGAGAGAGCCGCACTCAGGGAAACGTCGGGAGGGAGACAAAGGTTCCGCCACTGCCTCTCTGTCTGGAGCAGACTTCTTCTCGTCCCTTCTCCTCAGCAGCCACTCACTACCTCCCTCGTGATCTCTTCAAATGTCAAGCGGATGGGTGCCGTTTTGTAGAGGAAGAGAGCCTAGGAGTCCTGCCCCCCGTTAGGACGCCAGCAAGTTCCACTGGGCAGTGTGGGTTTTGGCCGCGGGACAGGGGGGGACCGCCTTGGCATTTTCTATCTCGAAAGTGAAATCATTGTGGTTAACCAGAATTTACGTAGCCTGTGATGAAAATAAAAGCCTGAAGCACCTTGGTGGCTACTGGGCTTTGTTCTTTCCTCTCTGAGAAATGGAAGTGTTTCGAGCAAAAAAAAAAAAAAAAAAAAAAAAAGACAACTCACAAGACAGAGAAGAAGCCACATCTCATCTAGTTCATGTGACTATTTGTCGAGATCTTATTCTACGGCATATTTTATTTCCAAATGATGAACCCCCAAAAGATGCATTTCTCCCCCAGATTTCAGGATCTGTGGCACGGTCTTGCTGATACCCACTCTCAGCTGTAAAGAGAGCTATAGACTTAAGTAAAGAACCTCGGGAAAACATCAAACCGCTTTTAGGGACAAAGACCTAACTGTCGGTGCGTGGCTGGTGACTTTTTAATTAACTTCGTCTTCAGCTGCTTTGGAGAAGGGGGAGGGGGACCGGGCTGAGGGAAGAGACTGGGATTCCAGGTGTTAAGAGAGCACATTTAGCGAGGGTAAAAATAACACGCAGCTGTAAAGACAAACATCTACAGTTGCAGTCT
>PITB01006571.1:0-88298 GCA_004024585.1 Paradoxurus hermaphroditus
GGGCTTGAACTCACAGACTGTGAGATCATGACCTGAGCCGAAGTCGGCCGCTTAACCCACTGAGCCACCCAGACACCCCATGACCTCTTCTTAATGATTCATAAGACAAAACATGAAGTATATTTTCTAATAGTGATGATTGTCCTATTAAACGTTTATTGAAACCATTAAAATCCAATCAAAATGGCTGGAGTTTCCAGACTGTTTTACTCTAAGATATTGGTAGAACTCTAACC
Organism: Paradoxurus hermaphroditus; assembly: GCA_004024585.1. Classification (NCBI taxonomy): domain Eukaryota; kingdom Metazoa; phylum Chordata; class Mammalia; order Carnivora; family Viverridae; genus Paradoxurus; species Paradoxurus hermaphroditus. The sequence goes on from PITB01006571.1 coordinate 237, forward strand.
ATACAGTCACACTAGGGTTAATATTTGCCCAACATTCAGTATAAGGAGGATAACTGTCACCTATCTGGAGTTGTAAGTCCACTATCCAGAACCACTCAGATAACACCTCTGAAGCATTTCAGGCCAGAGTGTGAATGGTGAGCCATGATCTCTCTTTAGGATTCTAGCGATTATGTGACCTTTTCTCTAAAATATATTGTTTATATTCTCTTGTTTACCTTTTTGTCATGATGACTTGTAGACATAACTAATCTCATCTCACCTTTACTTCTCAAGGTTTCTTTTCCCTCTCTCCAAACATCTCACCCCCCAACAAAGAAAGTAAGATGGTACACGTCAGTCATGGTGGATTATGGAGAGAGCCTGGGGAAACCACTGGGTTTGGACTCAGAAAAACTAGATTCACTTCCTGGCCACACTACTCTCAATCTGGATGACTTTGCACAAGCCACGTAACTTTACTGAATCTCAACTTTTGCATCTGCGAAATGACTAGCTTAGCTCACAAGATTGTTGGGAAAATCAAAATGAAGTAATAAATAGAAAAACTCTTTGGTGTAAATCCCGATACCAATATCAATTATTATTTTTCCTTTGAGCGACATTTCATTTCTTTGAGCATGCTAATCCCTTTGCCATCTCCTCACCTACCCTGCCTACCACATTCAACTTTCGAAAGCCCCTTGCCTCTTTCATGAATTCAGTTCTGACCTATTCAGTTAGAATACCTTTTATGTTTATTTTTATATCATTAAAAATGTACCAGTGTAACTGGTCCTGTGCTATAAATTACAAGCATATTGTAATTGCTTATCTACTTGTCTAAACCTTTCTGTATTGTACACCTCATCAGGCAGGAGTCCAGCCCAACCATCTCTCTACCCCTCATGTCACCAGTACAAAACTTCGTGCATGGAGGGCCTGAATGAATCCACTCCGTGTTTTTACCTGCTCGGCGCCATGCAGTGCTGAAATTTGATTTAGTTAATATCCTTGTGGACCCTTCTTACCTTTCACGCCATTTTCCATAGGGATTTCCCTTACAGAATAAATTCCACTAACCAATAGTAGAAGTTAGTGCTCTAATTACAGGGATGGATATTGAAGTTAATGATGATTAGCCGATTTTTTCTTTTGATATTACCTAATTATTAGGAATTAAACCTCTTGCCAGCCCAGTCGTACATCTGATGATCAGTGTATTCCAGAAAGATCTGTTCTTTAAACATCTTCCAAGTGTGTTAACATGACATTGGGAAAACTATCTAGTGCTGACACTACAGAATATTTGTGGAATTGTTATTACTCGTTGTGTAGGTTAAAATGCTGCTTGCTCATTAAAAAGAAAAAAGAAAAAAACTTAGAACTGAGTGGGCTTAATCTCTCTCCACTCCAGAAATCGTGGCTCTCAGTTTTCACAGGCCAAGCTCACATGGATGTGTATGTGGGTGGAAATATGTAGACAAGTTGCATGCTTAGCCAGCATCATACTTGTCCTAAGGGTCTTGTTCTTATTTATTTAAGTCTACTTTGAGTTTTCTTCTCTTCAAGCATCAGTTTCACTGACTGACAGGCTCAAAAACCATAATCTTCTCTCGTGGACTAGATGAGCTCGGATTACTTTCCTGTCTCCTCCCCATTGTTCACAAGCAGAACAAGCATGAACCCCCTTGTGAACTGCCATCGTCTTTGAAGACTCCAGCTTCCTAAAGAGGTCACACATTTTGCTGGAGGCATTTCCCGAGAATGGATCCAAAAGGCAAGGACTGAGGGGGCATAAACCGCAGCTTGTACGTCAGTTTCAGGAAGACCAAGGACATTTTCTTCCCCGAGTTTATAAAAAATGAGTTTTCCTACTTTTATGTATGCTTGCTCTGAAGAGGTGCCAGATCTGCGATCCCAGCTGCTCAACGAGGAAATGATTTTCCTTCACTTAAACAAAAGAGTAAGATCTCCCTGGCCAGAGCTGGTGGCGGCTCTAGAAGGAACACCTGCGGAGGAAAAGGATGGTTCTGGGGGTGAGGCTTTCCCCCCGGTGCTCACCTCCCCTTAGGATGCTTTGCATGTGGTTGTTCCCAGTCTCCTCACTTTTAAAACCCAACCTACTGTTGAAACCATGAAAATTCCCCTTGTTTTTTCCTGCATCATAAAAAGAATAAACAACTTACGGAAAATACAAAAAACAAAACAAACAGTACCACTAACTACAGAAAAATAATTCCTGCCTAAAAGTGCCAAAGTAAAGATGTCTGATCCTATAACAACTGGTAAGAGCAGCAAAGAGCACTCTCATGTCCCAAGAGTCCCTTCTTCTGGAGCAATTATTCCCCTGTGGATTGGCATAGCTCTGCTTTACCTGCTTCCTGTATGTCTTAGCTCACACCCACCCAGATGGGCTCCAGGTTGTCCTCCACCCAATAAGAGCAAGCACGATTTGCCTCACTAATGAAAAATATGAAATCCTTATTCACAGTTCTCCAGCTTGTACAAGATAGGTCCTCCTACTGCGAGATCAGCAAGGTACAGCTGTATCTCTAATTTTTCAGAGTAGTGTTGTTTGGCACTTCTGAGCCTCATGGAACAATCTAGCTTAACCAAATGGTCCGCTGCATCCACACTTAGCACCTTCCGTGACGTGACTTTCCTGACCGCACTCAGAACATCGTGCCCTTGTGCTGGAACACCCAGTGTGTTCACAGTGATTCATAAAGCAAGTGCACAGTGGCACACCTGACAAGCACCCAGGACACACCAGAATTAGCCCACAGGGTAAGAGGGGTGTTTATGTTCTAGTTTGAGCCTTAGGGACAGCGCTAGAAAATGTAGAACATGGGAGAAGAAAGGCTAAATCCTATGAGGAAGCTGGGAGGAAATCTGAGAACACTCAGCAAAGCAGATATAAACAAAGGCTGAGGCTTGGGGTAAATAGCTGAGAGCTTTCAAGTCTCTGGACATCACAGAGAAGTACAGAAAATAACCAGAGGGCACAGTAAAAGGGAATAACACTGAGAAAGAACAGGGGGAGCTCTTTTCGTGGGCGGCTGATTAACGTCTGGGGCTGTCGGCCAAGGAGGCAACTGTAACCGTCAGTTCTAAGTGAGAAGGAGGCTGGGCCCTGAAGGGCAAAAACCTCACCAAGTAAAAATGCCAGACCCAGGCATAGCACACCCTGCCCTGTGCTCTGTTCCTCGGCAGCCTGAAGGGGCCGTTTTCTCACACACAGGTCCCTGCAAACCATGGCGAATGTGTCTTAACAGAGGCAGTCTGCCTCGAAATGGGCAAAGGGAAAGGTCCCTGATTTACTGGGATTTTTTAAGTAAGACGCACAGACTTGGGGCACAGACCGCCTGCCTGCATGCTGCCAGGAAGGGTAGGAATTAGGAGTCAGCAGAGGGGCAGGGCAAGGCTGAGGACCAACTGCTTTATCTTAGGAAAACGACAGAGAACTGCTAAGACTCAGGACAACTCAAAGCCTAAAGCTTCAGACACTGCCCATCACCCCCTGCCCCCCCCCATGGGGCTGAAACAATAGTAGTAACAGCAATATGGTGTTGCTGCTATCCGATTCCTGTGCCCCTCACCGGAGCCGGCTCCCCCAGAGAGTTCTTTCTTCTCCTTGAACACTTGCACCTCCCTGGGGTCCCTGGCTTCTCCCTGAAGAGACTTGGAAGCATTTTGTCTTCAAATCTGTCCTCCCCGTCTCCTCTCTTCCCGCCTTCCTGTCTCCCTTATCATCTGAGTGTCTCCGGCTCTGAAACTGTGTTGTAATTGAATGGTTCTGCCTAGAGAAGTTTTTTAAAAGTACCAGTGCCAGACCCCATGCCCAGACCAATGAGCAACTCTGGGAGTGAGGCCCAGGCATGGGCACAAACTGTTCCCAGGGGAGCGCAGTGTGCAGCCGGGGTTGGCAACCACTGGGTAAGATGCTGCAAGATGGAATCCTTCTTAGAAGCCGGTTCCCAGGCAGCTGGAGCTCGCCCCATTGGCTCTGTGTGTCTGGCTGCTGCTTGTTTGTGCAGACGCCCCTCTGTGAGATCTTTTCCAACCTGTGTCACCTCTGGAGACTGACCAAGTCTACTCTTTTTGATAACCCGTAGTCTGAAAGACCGACCCTCTGCTGGCGTGTCCGTTCCCACAGGCTGCTTCTGGAGTTTTCAGCCTGACTTGAGGGATTTGCTAGGACTCCTACAATGTAAACCTCTGAGAGCTTATCTAATGTCAGGGTTCAAGAGTATCTGTGTTTTGGGGACAGACCAGACTGTAGCCCTTGTTAACAAACGGGGCTTGTCGACTGAGACAAAGCTTTGAGGGTGGGTGACCTCCAGGCTCTGAAAGACTTTCCTTCATATATTGGTTCAGGAAATATTTCCTGACAATGCCAGGCACTGAGTACATATGAAGGGAAAGGGGAATGAGCAGGGACTCACTGTCTAGGTTCCTAGGAGTCCCAGTATCAGGTGGCAAGAAGTGCCCTTCTGTGGAAACTTCCCTACCCAATTCTGTGCTTATAGAATAGGAGGTAGTAACCAACATTTTTCTATGTTGGATTTAAGGTGAGTCATAGTCCAGACAGGACAGGCCCATGAAATGTAGAAACAAAAAAGTATTTCCAAGACTACATTAACAAGATACACCCACATGACTAGGGAGTTTCCCTGCATAATGGCAGCCCCTAGAAAGTCAGTTTTTCCATATACTCAAACCAAATAAAATTCTAGCCCGCTGATTTAACTCGTATGGACATCAGTCGTTCTGGTAGTCTGACGGTAGTTTAGGCATTCCAAGTTCCGCGCGAGCTCTGCTGGAGAAATGAGCTCCTCGCCTGGCATTGCTGCTGACACAGACCCAGGCGGGCTCATCGACCACGTGGCTGCCACAGGGATCGCTCCTCCCTACACATCCGAACCTCTCATGGATTTCCTTTTGCCCAACGCAGGGTTCATGCCGAGGCAACCCCAGACCACGTGTGCCAGAGTCACCTGTGGGTGGCAGTCACTCCCTGGGGTCAGATACTTGGTCTGTACCCCACTTCTCGTGCTAGGCCCAAGTTAGGGGAAAAGAACAAGAAAATATTTTCAAAGTAAGAGATTTGTTTGTAAGCAACAGATGGTAAGAAGCAACTTTCTGTTTACGTTCCATGGTCAGACTTACGGTAAAAATTCTGAGACACATAGTATTCACAGTCACAGTGAATACTATGATATCTACTACAGTTTGAAAAAAAGAGTTGAGGGGTGTCTGGGTGGGTGAGTCGGTTAAGCGTCTGACTCTTGATTTCAGCTCAGGTCATGATCTCATGGTTTGTGGGTTCGAGCCCTGAGTCAGGCTCTGTGCTGACAGCTCAGAGCCTGCTTGGGATTCTCTCTCTCTCTCTCTCTCTCTCTCTCTCTCTCTCTCTGCCCCATCCCACTCCTGCACATGCACCCTCTCTCTATATATAAATAAATTTTAAAAAATTAATAAAAACATAGGCTAACACACTCTAGGAAAATTTTCAGCAGCAAATATTGGGGTTAAAATGGGGTGTCTCATTAAAACCCAGAGGTAACTAGGAGTCAGGAAATATAATTACAGGACCGGTGTACACCATCACCAGGGTTCTGTCATTGGACAGGCTGCTTTCAGACGACTGCCCTGCTCATGGCTAAGCAGCACCTCAGCTGTCTCCTGCTCTGCACTGGGCGGGGTGGGGATGGGTCGGGTGGTCAGCAGCAAGCTGAGACCCCGCAGAGAAGCTGCCCCTGGGTGGGAGAGCCAAAGCTGCCTTCCTTCTACACGAAGGAACCCCCCCCCTCCCGCCCCCAGCCTTCCCAGGGCTAAAATGTAAGCTGGACAATATTTATCTTGGCAACAGCGGCCCTCACAGTCTGTTTCCATTCCTCTCTTTCCATAGAGTTCAGACCTCGGTGCCCAGATGGTTCCTCAAATTCAGCAAATTTAAGCCCAAATCCATTCTTTCCACCTTCTCCAATCCAGCGCCTTCCTCGGGCATCCTGCTCCTGCTTATGAAGTAGCAGCCTCCTCTTACCCAGCCCCACAACTTTGGACTCAGCCCCCTCTTCCCCACATCCACTCGGTGACTGGATGGCATTAGTTCTTCCTGCATACTCTCTCCAGTCTGCCACTGGCCTGTCTCTTCCCATTGCTACAACCTTAGCTCTGCCCCTAATCCTGCTGCAAAGGCCTTCAGAATCATCTCCTGCAATGCCACCTGAATGATGCCTGGCTGGCATTCAGGAGACACGCGGGACTGTACAGCCCCGCCTCCTGCGCCTCCCACTGGGCCCCCCCCACCCGTCTCTGCTCCTCTCCCTCACAGGGCCAGACTGGTGTGCCCACTGTTCTGCCCACAGGCAGCTGTTTTCCTGCCTCCACACCTCTGCTCAAACAAGTCCCCAAAGGTGAAACTCCCTTGACACAAGTCTCAAGTCTCGTTTCTGAATTTCAAGGCCTACTCAGATGCCATCTCCTTTCCCCACCCACCCCAGGTCCAAGTAGCGTGTTGTCTCCATTCTCTGAATAAGCAGTTTTTATCAACTCCAGCCATAAGGAATTTGCTTTGAAATAAAAGCAACAACTAATGCTGTTACCCCAGGCCCCGGGTACCGTACTAATTGCTCTATCACATTTACTCTTTTTGATACTCTAATGATGTCTATATTGTTACCCCATTTCACAGATGAACAAACTGAGAGAAGTTAAGTAATTTTTGCAGTGTAACATTACTCAGAAGTGGTAGAACAGAATTGCTCATTCAGACTCTGAGCTCCGAACTCACTGTATAGTCTGTTACTTCTCCAGCGTTTTGTTCTTAGTCTAAACTGTTAACCTTCCCCCATTTTATCCCAATAGATCATATTTGGAGGAGAAGAAGCAGTTCTCCACACTTTTGCCCCTGACAATGTTTGATAAGGCCCCATCAATATAAACTATTGGATCTTCATTCATACTAAAGTGTAAATGACTAATAGCTCCCATAACCAGGTGACTTTGCCTTAAACTAAAACCCTGAAATTAAACCTATTCCATGCTGCTTGAAATTTAGTACTTTTTCCTCCTGCCCTTGCTGTCTTCCGCTGATGCCCTTGAGATTGTGTGCTAGATTCTCATACCAAGGTTCAGCTGCTACATCACCCCACCTCTGGAAGTTTCCAAAATGACTTGCCTTGGCAGATGACTCTGCTCTTTAATTAGCCATAAAACTACTGCTTCCCCTTATTTAATATCAGGAAGTTTTCATGTGTTTCATCCCCTTCCCCCTCTTGGCCATAGGGCCTTCCTACTATTCTTTTCCCAGTTTGTACTTTTGTTTGGTGCTTTTCCCTTCGACTGTTATCATAATCCCATCTGGGGATTTTTGCCAAGATGTCTGAACTCTTTATCTCCATATGTGGTATCACAGTTCTTTCTTAAACCCTCCTTTTTTGGTATAAGTGCACATACTGTGTATGAACTATTCCAAGACACAGCATCCTTAGGAGTCAAGACGAGTTTGGTTTGTAATCTACCATAAATTAGAGAGGTCGAAAGTCAACTGTCTTAGCCATGTTGGTAAATACTCAATGAGAGGTATAATGTCAATCATATAACCCAGCATGATGCAGAGACCCTGTTTGTCATATGAGGTTGATTGAAGATCCTTTCCCCCCACAGCAGACCTACTCTCTTTGTTGGGATTTGCTTGGCTAAAATACACAAATTAATTTGCATCCCCTCATCATATATAAACAGGTTAATGAGTGGGTAGTAGCCAAGAAACATGGCCTAGGGCAAGAGGAAGTCACATGGAGGATTAAAGAAAATCTTGATAAATAATCTGCCAGCCTGTAAATAAGAGGTAGTTCTAGCATCAGTTTGGTTAGGTGTCTTGGCCGTGTGTACACTGGTACATTTTCAGGACCGTGGCTATCTACTCAGTTCCATATGGCTAATCACATTATGTTCTAAATTTACTGCTGCCCTTTACCCCCTGCATATAATCTGAGCTGTCCCTCCTTACAGTGAACACAAAGAACATCTGATTCCAGAGTTTCAGCTCCGTTCTGACTCCATCAGGGCACTGACATATTCAGTTAGCCCTGTTAGGGAAAGCATTAGAGAACAATGATGCACCAAGCTGTGTGGCACTAACTGTGAACCCAACAGGATTTCAGAGAAGAGATAAGTGGAGAGTACAACCATACAAAAATGCGAAGGGGAGTGACACTTCAGCCTTGGAGCTTCAAATAAAGGACAGGGAGAGCATCCCAAGTAGGCTAGCACATCAACACAAGTATAATTTCTGGAAGTGGTAATGAGCATATGGTGGGTAAGCATGATTGCTAAGAGCAGAGATTGAGTTTGGGTAGAAGTAAGAAAGAAGAACATATTTGTAGGGTGAAAATAAAAGAGATGAGGGAACTAAAGAAAGCAATGAAGCAAAAAAATGTGACTGAATGTGGTATCAACAAAATTGGACAAAAACTGACTTGGGGAGAATTTGACTTTTGACTATTTTCTAGACTCAGTGGAATATATTCAGCTTCAACACATGACCTCCCCTAACATCTTATATGCAGCCTTTTCAGATTAAAAAATTGGCTAAGTAACATCAGATACCTTTATAAGCTCTATTTTATTCATCACTGGGAAAATGAGTCTTGTTTTGAGTCACATACATTGCATTTAGGTAGGGGGGAAGGTTGCTGGACTGGTTCTCAGGGCATGAGAGCTCCAGAACGAAGTTTCTGTCCCCAAGATTGCTTTGTTTATTGTTTTGTGGGGTTTTTTAATGCGAACATGGTAAGAACATCTCAGGTCATGTCAGGAGAGTGTTTTCTGCTCTGTAAGAGACTAGGGAATAATTGTTCACAGACTTCTTTTACATTATCTTCATGCTTTTTATAGGATAAGAAATTTTAACTCTCTTCTCTCTACTGCAACTTCATGTAAAATCAGCTCCACTGCGTTGTTGGTCAGATTAAAAATTCCATTTCACGAGCTTCTCCGTAAGATGTTTGTGTGTTTGGTGAGAACTGCCCTTCTTAGCCTCTTCTGAATCAAATTGAAATATTCCAGGGGCATCTGGGTGGCTCAGTCCATTAAGTGACTGACTTCGGCTCAGGTCATGATCTCATGGTTCATGGCTTCAGCCCTGCGTCGGGCTCTGTGCTGAACGCTTGCTCGGAACCTGGAGCCTGCTTCAGATTCTGTCTCCTCTCTCTGCCCCTCCCTTACTTGTGCTCTGTCTCACTCTGTCTCTCAAAAATAAATAAATGTAAAAAAAATTCAAATTGAAATATTCCAAATTTAAATCCATCCATCCACAATTCTTCCTTTTTTGTATTTTTTGTGATTTCTCAAAACTCAGCTCTTTCTAGCTTATAATTGAATATTCCTAAAATAATCTGGTAGTTTGTGGGTCATTTGTCTAGAAATTAAAAAGAGCTGAGGAGGAGGAAGATGTACATCTAGGTTGAAATTGTGTGGGAGACTTCTGACTCCTTCTAGGTACTTTTGACACTGATTCGTTAAATTGAATTTTAGTTGTTGTTTTTTTTTTTTTCCCAAACTCAGTACTTTCTTCTTCCTTGCTACAACTTCATTTAGGACCTGGTTGTCTTTCTTCATTTCATTTTCTCTCTCCTTTTCTCCTCCACCTCCTCCCTCCCTTATTCTTCTTCTTTTCTTTCAAGGAATGATTAAAGAGAAGAGACCACATAAGGTTACTAGGCAAGAGTTATAAGAAATAAGGGAGCAAGAAAATGAACTTAAGAGAGCTGAGATCAAAAGAGATTGGATGAGGGGTGCCTGGGTGGTTCAGTCAGTTAAACGTCTAACTTTGGCTCAGGTCATGATCTCACAGTTCACGAGTTCAAGCCCCACATCGGGCTCTGTGCTGACAACTCGGAACCTGGGGCCTGCTTCAGATTCTGTGTCTCTCTCTCTCTCTCAAAAATAAATAAACATGAAAAAAAAAAAAAAAAAAGATTAGATGATAATCGAGCTGTGAGAGGTAAGAAAGGAAAATGGCGTAGCCTGGTTTGGCCCAGTCATCTGAGACAGATATGTGTCTCTGAGGTGAGAAAGCCTTGGGGTGGACTCCTCACGCCAGCCTCCAGGCAGCCCTGTGGGCAGCTTGGCTGCCACGAGAGTTGGCCAGGGTGGGGAAGGGGAGGAGACAGGTGGTGGGCAGTCAGTAATTCTAGGTACAGGATGTTTGCTAGACAGATGTTTGAGCAGCCCAAAGTGCTTACTGGAACAAAGGCAAGAATAAATAAATAATTGAGCCTATCCTGGTGTTTGTCCCTACATATTTAAATATTCTGCAACTTCCTTTAAATGGAATCCAAGCACTGAACATGATTTAGACAGTAATGTTGTTATCCTTGGCCTAGCCTTGAGAACTGATTCTGAGCTTTCCGCCCGAAAAGAAGCTCAGAGTGAACTAAAACTTCCTTTACCTTTAAAAATAGAAATAAATTCTGCATCTGCTTTGGACTTCTTAGAAAAAAGACCGAGTGGAAAGAGAAGCTATTTGGTAGAGTCCTTTTGCTGAGCTTTCTTCCGAGGAACCTTCAGGAACTGACTTGTGTGATAGACATGCAACTCAAGAGGATTGTTGGCAGCGAATCGCTTATGGGTGGAATATGTAGAATGCTGGTTCTTTAGATCGAGGCAGAGGAGTTAAGTGTTGTTGGATCTGCCATCGTATTAGTCCAGAATTTTTTCAACATCCCTTCACTTCTGTATAAAGCCTGTCCGCTTGGTGTCCGTGTAGGTCACCATTAAGTCTCTTCCTTACCCTTTTTCACAATGTGTCATCATCGCTCATCTTTCTATAACGCTGCTGTATTCTGCCTTCATCACGAGTTTGTCCACTCCCTCTTCATACTCTGAGGGAATTTCCAGACCAGTGAGTGGCAAAGAACCAGTCAGAGCTTAGTAAATAGTGGCCCAGTGGGTATCGGCACCCAACAGAGTAAAGAGGAAGAATCCGAAACCATGGATTCTTCCAACTCGGGAAGCCATGTTGAGGCCAGTCTGCCCCCACCCACTCTGCCCAGGTTGGTTGCTCTCTTGAGTATTAGTCTAATCGTTCATCGATCTGACTTTGTTTTGTGAGACACTAGATACCAGAACCTAAGGGCCATTCTGTAGGTCAGCACTTTCCAGGTTAAATATTTTATTCAAGTCTTCATTGTGTGATTGAATCTGTCATTTGTTCAAGGATATATGACACAGCCAAGGGTTTTTGTAAATGTTGTGCAGCAGACTGGTCCTAATGGCCCCTCTGCCCCTCCACCCCGTCAACTCAGCCAGATTCAGTGAATAATACAGAATTCGTGGTCTGCATATCTTATAGGATTCTTGGGACAGTCTGGTAGCAGAATTGATGAGACCATTTATGTTCTTCCAACCATCCAAATATTGACTTAGCCCATTCACCTCATTCCTAACATGTATTTTAAGGGTTGGGATAGAGAAAGATGGACCCACAGCATGATTTGTCCTAATCTTGAACCTCGTAGCAATGGCTCTCATTCAGAGTATTCCTGGCTTCAGATGTTTTGAAAGAATTCTTGCTCTTCCTGAAATAGAATTCTTTGTTCTTCTTGGAATAAGGAGAGGATTGGAGATGGATGGATATAATGCATCTGCCCTCTATACAGTATTATAGCTTGAACACTCTTCTAAATTACACCGTTGGTGCAAGGATAGAATCATAGACCAAAGGAACAGGATAAGGAATCCAGAAGTGGACGCACACATATATGGTGAATGAATTTACCATCACGATTCTCTAAGAAAAGGATGGCCTTATCAACAAATAATGCCAAAGCAGTTGCTGTCCTTGCAGGGTGAGGGGGCATGAACTTTGACCTCTACTTCACACCATACATAAAAATTAATTCAGGATGGACCACAGACCTAAATGTGAAAGGTAGAACCATAAAGTTTGTAGAAGGAAACGGGAAAGCAGGAGATCTTTATGACCTTGGGCTAGACAAACATTTCTTTTTAATGTGGCACATAAAGCACTAATCAGAAAAATGTAATAAATCGGACTATATGAAAACTAAGAGTATCTTAGTTTTAAAGTTATGCCGTGGGAAGACTTCGGAGCATGTCTTCAAGGGCTGTGACAGAAAATCAGGCTGGAATTCTTCCACGTGCATTCCAGAATGTGCCCCCACCCCCCCCCGACAAACGGAAGACCCCGCTACTCGTTCTGACTCTAAGGAGATGGATGCAAGTTAAAATAAGTGGTTTGTTGCAAAGCTGAGGCACTGCGACCTCACAATTAAAACCGTCTTCCATTCCTTGTATGGTTAATCCATGAGAGGCAGCTTTGTTCCCGAGCCCCGCCACAATGCGGAACACTAGAGTATTCTTCTCAGAACAATCTCTTGAGCTCCCCTGAGCTTTGAGGTCATCCTGACAAGTCTGTGTGTGGGAAGGAGGACGGAGCCACATGGAAGTCCTCAGAGAGGTGAGAGAAAGTAGTTCAAATTCCAGCCAGATCCGGTTCTCTGGTCTCTGAGCCCCTGGTGGAAGCCTGAGATGGGGTCAGGCCCTGCCCAGCCCTTCGTGGGGTCCCGTATTGGTTCAGTCAGACTAGGAAGCATCGGAGACAGAGCCAGAAACACACATAAACACAGCACCACCATGCTCCCCACATCCACATTTGCGACAGAAAAGCCAAGAGCCCTGGCCACAGACCTATGGTTTAGAGGAGAGGAAGTACGAAATATATTTAGAACTTTCAAAACTTTGATTGTTTTGCACATTCTTACAAAGGGGAAAAAATAAAAATCCCCCAAGGGAATAGAAAAAAATCAGCATCTAATACTTGAGATGAGTGGGAAAAATCTTATATGCTGGAGTCATTTCCTTTCTGTTTCAAGAAATTATTAGCCTGCTGGAAATAGCCTGTTGCAAAAGGGGAGACTTCTTGTCCTTTGAATGCTGATTATGCCAGAAAATTTTCCAGGCCTCAAGGGGAAGTTGTCCCTTTCCCAGGACACTGATGCAAGATGACCCTATAGTTAGACATTTTATTTGGCGGAAAGACCCAAGGAAGTAGAGAACTGAAATTCAGAGGAGATGATTAACTCATTCATTCAAGAACAGACAGTGAGCACTGAGGATGGGCTGGCTTTGGTTCTTGAGGCGTGAGTTGTCATACCGGGGAGGGGGCTGGGGCAGCAGGGCGGGCAGGCTCCCAGCTCTGCCTCCCTGTTCTGTGGACTGACCCTAATCTCTCTGAAGGTCCCTGTGCCCGCACCCGGCATTCACAATTAGCAGAAGTGAAATGTTAAGTACAACCCACTCCGAAGCAGGTGTGCGAGCCTCTCCTACAGCACGTGTTGGGGAGCTGCCCCCAGCCCCCACCCCGGCCCCACCCAAGGAGCAGTTAGCAAGCCCAGCTCTCTCTGTGTCTGTTGGTTTCAAGATTGTTGCATTTCGGAGCTGGGCCAGCAGGTGGGGTTACTTGCATCAGCTCCAGGTGATGTGTAAAGGATCGGAGTCCTGAGACTTTCCTGTGACCTCTTGCTTAGGCATCGGTTGGCTGATGGCAGCAGGTATCAGCACTTCTTCCATAAAGGGCCAGACTGTCAGTGTTTTAGGCCATACAGCCCCAGCCACAATTGCCAGACTCTAAGCGTGACTGTATTCCAATAAAACTTAATTTATGGACACTGAAAAATGAAGTTCTTTTAATTTTCACATCATGAAATATCCTCCCACACACACACACACCAACCATTTGAAAACACAAAGACCTCTTAGGAGCTGTGCAAAATCGAGTGGCAGGCCAGGGTTGGCTCATGGGCCACAGTTTTTGCCGACCCAAGGACCTCTTTAGTAACAAAAAGCATGTGACCCGTTGTCGTTGGTCCTGTGTAGTTGCCGGAGGGGATAGATGTGATAGAGAAGGCCTAAAGATGTGTTCCAGAGTTGGCGGAGGGGAGAAGGGGAGCTATCACTCTGGGCTCTCCCCGTGTGGTCGGTCTTACACCTGTTGAGGCTTTTAGACGTGCCTTGTTAGGGTCCCCCACTTGCCAACGCCCCCCTGCCCAGGACCTAGACACTCAGAATCCTGGGAAAGAGCTGTCTCCTTGGGCGTCCTGTTCACACCACAGGAGAGCTGTCACTGCTGCTGCTTAACCCACTGCATCCGCAACTGAGAAGAAAGACCTTTCCACTTTCTCCCTGGTTACCCAGGCCACTTGTGTCCAGAAGTACCTTTGCAGTCTCCCAGGGCACACAGCACTCGACATTTTTGTGTTCGGTGAAAGTCATCCATTCCTGCCTGATCCCTTTGTCTTGTCAATCTCAGATCCTAAGCTTCTTAAAACAGGGACTGTCATCTTTTCTGAGTGCTTAGCTCCTTTTCAAATATCTTCTTAGATTTTTTTTCTTTCATTACCTTAAGAGTGGTTGGGTATTGCCTTCTCCACCAAAAAAAAAAAAAATAGAAATTCTGGTAAACAAAAAGGAGAAACCTTTAAACATTTTGGAACTGAACTTCATTATATTAATTGGAACATCCCAGATAATGCAAAACAGCTGGTAAGTTTAAACCACTAAACATGATTTGAGAGAGTAGAAAATTTTATAAATAATAAATTTTCATCCTGATGATTTTTGTTGGTTTGTTTAGATGTTTGCATTTCCAGAGCAGAGCTTAAAATCACGCCGGTGGCAGGGGGAAGCCAGTGTGATCTTTGAAATTTGTCTAGATAATGCACAGAAAGGACAGCCTCATACACATAGTCCAGGACTGACTTGCTAGCGTGCTGGCTGGTGTTAAAGACTGTTTAAAAAGACGGTTTGGCTTTGCGTCCTCTCTTGTAGGTCCTTCCATTGTGACACCCCCCAAGGACATCTGGAATGTCACTGGTGCCCAGGTGTACTTGAGCTGTGAGGTCATCGGAATCCCAACCCCCGTCCTCATCTGGAACAAGGTCAGTGGCACAGATTTCAGGAAGACTCCCCTCTTCCAGGCGCCCCTCTCCTGCGCCCTGATGGCGGTTCTCTAAAACCTTTCAGGCGCCCCTCTCCTGCGCCGTGATGGCGGTTCTCTAAAACCTTTGGCCTCTTCTGTTCCCTGCTGCTCCTCAAAGGTGATGAAGCCTTATGGCGAACTTGCAGGCACCTCGCCGGGGTCTGTTGAACGATTTTACTGACCTCCAGAATAGTCTCTGCTTTTGTTAACAGTGCCTGAGAAGGGAGCCTTGGGAACTAGAAAACTATACTGCTGAACGCCCTAACGCACGCCTCTGAGTGCGTGCTTGTGTGAATGTGAGCATGAGTGTGTGTTCCCATCGGAGGCAGGATAGTGCAGAGGTTAAGCATGCAAGTCCTTTAACCAGGTTGTCAGAGTTCTAAGTGTGGGGTTTCTTACTCTGAGCACTATTAACATTTTGAACCAGATAATTCTTTGTTGGGGGTGGGGGGGCTGCCCTGTGCATGGTAATATGTTTAGCATCATCCCTGACCCCCTACCTAGTGTATGCCAATAGCACCCTCCCCCAGGTTGTGGACAGTGAAAAATGTGTCTAGACTTTGCCAGATGTCTCCAGGGGGGGAAAATGCCTAGAATGAGAACCAGTGCTTTAAACCTCAGTTTCCTCCTGCATGATGAAGGTAGCATATAATTTTTGTAAAGGTTGTATAAAGTAATGCAGGTAAGATTACTTGGCTTTTATCAGATACATAGCGAGCACTCAGTCGATGGTAGCTACTGTTCCTGGAAATATTTCCCTTCAAGTGGCATTATCTCGTGTAACTGTCTTCACATTTGAAGGACAGCATATTCTCAGCAAGTCTGTAGAAGGGAAAAGAAAACATACATTTTCCAGATCAAAAAATACTTCACAGACTGTACATTATTTTACGTTATTTCCCTTTTTGTGCAGTTTGCAGGTTAAGCCTCACGACAGCGCTATGGAGTAAATATCATCAAACTTGGGCCAACAAAAAGGAAATACAGTTTAAGTAAAAAGGTGTAACCAGATACTCCTTTTTGGCTGGTTTACTTCTCCGGCAGGCTCTAAGGCAGTCTCTCTTGCTTATTTTGTTTGCTGGTCTCTAATCAGAAGATCAACTTCTAAAATTCCAGGCAGATCTTGGCTGCCGTGGTCAGAACTCTTTATGTTGCCTGTTATAGAAACTCACTTCAAACTACCTTGGGCAAGAAAAAGAGAGGGTGAGGAGTGGTGATTCCAGCCTCTGGGACAGCTAGATCCAGGGACCCAAGTGGTCAGGACTTTTTGCTCTCAGTGTATTGGTTTCGTATTTGTCTTTTACCTCAAAAAGCTTCCTCCATACCGTAGGCCGTGTTGTCACTGGCAGCTCCAAGCTAATGTTGTTATCACTGCTTGAAGACTCCAGAGAAAAAGGCTTTCCCCCCTCCCTGCTGCATTGTAAATCCCATGGAAGGACTCAGGTCGGGTCACCTGCTGCCCTCTGGCTCCCCCAGGTGGCCATAGGGGTGCATCACACCTCCCTCAGGGGGCCATCCTGGTTGGCAGGGAAGTCAGGGTGATTCCAAAAAATGCCTGGGAGTGGGGGTGGGCAGAGACACCACCAGCTACATTACCACTAACTTTTACAGCTGAAACTTCTGGTAAAGAGAATAATGAAATTTTACCTCCATAAATTTCTTTTTGAAGGGGGAGCAAGGAGTGAGCAGTGAAGAGCAAAACTGCAGCCAGTGGATGTGCGCCTCCTGGCAAAGCTGCTGCCACTCCTCGCGGCTTATTTGGGGCTTCGTTCAGAGGGTGGAGACACAGAGGAATGGCTTTTCCAAAGAATATCCTTACAAAGCACTGTTGTAGTTCTCTAGGGATTGTACAACGAGAAGCCAGGCTGGCCCTAGTGTCTAGAGCCTCTGACCTTATTGACAAATCTTGGCAGAGAATAATTTCCTCAGTTCTTGCTCTGCCCTGCCCCAGCTAACATACACGCATACCAAGGGAATAAATATGCCCTGGGAATCTTTTCCTTTAAGCTTTTGGGATTATATGGAGCAGAGCCCATGGGCTTCCCTGAGGGTTTGTGGCTGGAGGTGGGGGCCTGAGGGAGCTTGCCAGAAACCAGCAAGAACCCAGCTGCCAGGCTCTGCTGAATTTTCTGTACCTTCCTAATGTAATGATTTTTTTAGGCCGTGACCCATCAGTGAGTCTTTAATTCAATGTTAGGGATTACAAGCAACAGATTCTCTTTTAATTTTTCCTCTCCATGTGCTTGCTTTTTTTTTTTAATGTTTATTTTTTTAGAGAGAGAGAGAGACAAAACATGAGTAGGGGAGGGGCAGAGAGAGAGGGAGACACAGAATCCCAAGAAGGCTCCAGGCTCTGAGCTGTCAGCACAGAGCCCGATGCGGGGCTTGAACTCATGAACCATGAGATCACGACCTGAGCTGAAGTCAGACGCAAAACCAACTGAGCCATGTAGGCGCCCCAGATTCTTTAAAAATAAAAAGTAGAACAGAAAATATCTTAAAGCATATCAATCACATTTAGTAGGGCTGTCGTTTCATACAACTTTTCTTTTGTATATTCCAGATCCCTGCAGAGTGTATTTCTTACTATGGGCCACGTCACCGACCCAAAAAATTAAATAAGCCATTTGTTTTCTCCCCACTCTCCCTGTAACCAGCCTAAGAATACAAGCACAAAAGCTCACATTCAAATTCAGTTTAAGCATAGAAGTGCTTTTTTATTATAAATGAATATTAGAATCTCACTTGTTAAGCTGAAGTTCAAAGAAGATAGTGTGTATTTCTTGCTCAAGAATTCTCAGCAGCAGCAGAGCTGACAGAACAAGCTGCGGCTCTCACAGACACTCAAGGCCATAGGGGTACCTCTTGTGGCTGCCACAGCCTGGTGAGCGGTCTGTACTTTTCTGACCTGTAGTTATTTTCCATTTTTGTGGGGTTTGCAGGACCTGGGCTCCTACGTAAGGTCTCAAGAATCAGACCTAGCACTTGGTGGACACAGTTTGTCAAACATGGTGTGGGGCAAGCAAGAAAAAGTTCAGCAAAGAACAGAATTTACGAGGGCATGAGTGAATGATGGTAGCCAGTGATAGGAAAGTATGATTGTGTGTATTCCCCAAGCATGCAGAAAAATGCATTAAAACTTAAAATACAAAGGGGCACCTGGGTGGCTCAGGTCATGATCTCATTATTCCCATGTTCAAGCCCTATGTCAACCCTCAGAGCCTGGAGACTGTTTCAAACTGTTCTCCCTCTCTCTACCCCTCCCCTGCTCACGCTCTGTCTCTCTCGCTCTCAAAAATTATTAAATAAACATTAATAATAAAATACATAAACTTGTAAACTTACAGAAGGAAATAAAAGATCTATATTTAAGTATTCAGGAAAGGGTAATATGGAAATTGCTGGGTTTAATCCAGTTAGAAAGTCTGATGTATGCCCTGTACAATTCTGAGATTGTTGATAATGTTCCAAGTTGATAGTGTAGAAAACTCAACAGTATTTCCTTTTATTTTTGCAGGTAAAAAGGAGTAACGAAGGAATTCAAAGGACAGAACTCTTGCCTGGTGACCGGGACAACCTGGCTATTCAGACCCGGGGTGGCCCAGAAAAGCATGAAGTCACTGGCTGGGTGCTGGTGAGTACACAGAACTGGCAAGGATTTTATTCTTAGTATTAGACACTGCAAACCTGCCAAAGGTGCCAGACATCCTGCCCAGGTTGAAAGAATTTGCCCTGCCACTGTCTTTGGAATGGCCCTACCAGGAGACTGCTATGCAGGGAACTAAAAAAAAAAAAAAAAAAGTTGAGGTTGGTTGAATGTTTTTGGAAATAACCAACAAATAAATGAGAACCAATTTTTTCTCTTAAGAATTCAAAGTAGGGGTGCCTGGCTGGCTGAGTTGGTAGAGTATGTGACTCTTGATATCCGGGTCGTGGGTTCAAGCCCCACGGTGGGCTAGGGCTTACTTTTAAAAAAGAGAAAGAAAAAGAAAAAAAAATTCAAAGCTAAATCCTCACAGGAAACTAAATGGCCTGAGCATTAGCTAATCAATTATTGTTATTTGACCCGTGATGCTCCTAGAAAGGACTTCTGTTCTCTATCAAGGTCTTCCTCAAATTCCTCCATCTAGCATGTGTGCCTCTTGGCCAGCTCTCTACCCTGCGGTGTGATCAGAAGTTGTCCATGGGGTGTCCTCAGAACACACAGAGCAGCCGAGTCTCCCAGCACTGGCGTGATTTCTAGCAGTATCTTTACTGTTCATCTTAAGAAATAAAGAGCCGCAGCCACTGGGAAAAGAGAGGACTGCCACAGAGGAACTGAACGTCCTTTTTCTTTCACAGGTATCTCCTCTCGGTAAGGAAGATGCTGGAGAATATGAGTGCCATGCATCCAATTCCCAAGGACAGGCTTCAGCATCGGCAAAAATTACAGTGGTTGATGCCTTACATGAAATACCAGTGAAAAAAGGTAAGTAATAAATCTTACAACCATTTAAGTAGGGTTTGTGCTTTTGTTTAATAAAGAACAGAGCCAGGGATGAAAGTATCAGACACAGCTCTTACTGAAATTTGTATGTTCACTGTCCACAAAAGCATGCCATCAACACATAGAGCACCTGGCTCTAACAGAGCATCTGGCGGGCCAACGGAGCACTCCTGTGAGGACTCCGGCGCTTCACCTTATCTTACACGGAAGACGGCCTGGCGTTTTTCCTTGGTGTTGTGACTGTTATATTAAACTTCCATTTAAAAGTGAATGGTTGTGGGCAATTCTGGTTCTTCACTTTGAGATTGTGTAAGAAAAAGCCAGAAAAGGAAGTATACTGACAAGTACCCAGCTCTGAGCTCTCTCCATCCACTTCACCGTCAATATCCTGGCGGCATCAGAGTGGTACTACTTTACACTTCCATAGCGCTAGCAGACTGATGTCTGAACTGGCTTTCTCTTAAACCAAAAATAACAAAATTATCAGCATCTGCTGAACCACCCCACTGTGCAGATCACTCACCTATGGTATGGAAGGAGGAAGTACCAAGTAAACATGTGTTTGGTCAGAGTCTCTTTGGCCAAGATGTATAGAGCCAGGTGAGTGTCAGCTCTGCCACTAATTATTCCTCCACCTGACATTTTGAATGAAAGCCTCTCTAGCCGTCTACATGCTCCTCTGTGAAACGAACTTCCATTTCTGTGATAAGGTCCATTTCTTATGCATAGATCAGTATAACAAAAATCACATAGCCCAAATTCCAAACTGTATTCATAGTTACTCATAGATCCTTTATCCTCACATATTTGGAAACACGGAAGTACTTGCAAATTAGGTAGATATGGATGTGACTGACTTTCTAATTTTCATCTTTTTCTTTTTTCAAACAGGCGAAGGTGCTGACCTATAAACCTGCAGGATATATTAGTCTGCACCACTAACAGTAGTCCTGGATAACTACAGCAGGGCTTGCTGTAATAACCAGTTTCTTTTCATCCAACCCACTAACGCTTAGTTATAGTCACTGGTTTTACATAGAGGAAAATCCAAAATAAATATAACACATCAAAACTATCTACAAAAATTTATTGTCTATTTACAGAAGAAAAGCATGCACATAATTAAAATCAATAAAATGCTTTCTCCCAATGGAGTACATTTTTTTAAGCTGTACTGTAAAAACAAAACAAATATTTACAAGCATCTTGAGGCTCTTTTAAAACAGCTAGACACTCATCATTCGAGGTGCAATACTCATAGACATAAGTTCCTGAAACAACAATTTGCACGCATAAGGCATTCGCACCAAAGAAATCTGGGGGAGAGAAAAAAAAAGTAATTAGCAAAACTATACTTGATGTGACCCCATTTACCCACCCCAGAAAAAAGTGTAAGGACTTGGTGCTGCAGATGATAAACAAGGGAGTAGGCTGGTAACTCTCCTCCCTGCTACCTTGGCTTTTTCATGGTTTTCTCCTGAGAAGCTTTGTATTTCAGCCTTTCTGCCAGACATATTTATATTCACCCTTCTCAAAAGGTTTTTTAAAAAACTCCTTAATTTAAAATGTTGAAAATTCTTCGTACAAGTCATTATTTCCAAAAGATGATATACTGGTTTTTAGAAAAATCGAATTCATTTTCCTCATTTAAAACTAGGAATCTTATGGAAGTGTTAATCAAAATTGTGAAAATGCCAATCTGTTCCACCACAATGAACCTGCTTGGATGATTAGACCAACATGGTTATATCCTAGACAAGTATCAACCACCAGTAAGGTCTACACACCTGGGTTTTATTGCGACAGCCCCGGCATTCATATGTATGGGTCCTCGTGTTGGCAATCGCCATTATTCCACACAGATTGCAAACGTGAACCTGATAGGGATCTGATGCCTCAAACAGTCTTTCCCTTAAAAACTGGGCTGCTCCATGGGCAATCTGACAATCTCGCTCCATTTCTCCGAAACGCAGGCCACCATCACTGTTTAAGGAACAAACAACAGATTATTTTGTACTTATTTTCTATTACCAACACCATCTTGACTTTCTGAATAAAGCAGCTTCTCCATGAATGAGTCTCCCAGGCAATCAAGCCTGAAATGATAAATATACATTGGCAAAACTAATGGAAAGAAGAGGTGAATGATCACAGGTTTCCCCAATATGGAAGTGAAATGAAATACATTGTTCAAATGGCCAAAAAAGTGGATGATGACAGCTTAAGACTCCTAATATGCAAAAAACATAAAACCAATGATTTTCTAATGATATTACCAAAAAACAAAAGTCACCTTTGGAGGATGAAAGACAACCAACTCATTATTTTGAAAACTGGTAAATAAAGAATGAAGCAATGTCACCAGGTAACCAGTTGAGGAAACAAGGTTTGTCCCTACAGAACTATTCCAACTATTAAGTGAAGAAATGATAAAATTACAATCTCATCAACCAGTCCCTGTTTAGTTAAGGGCTTCAATCATTAACAGTTGCCAAAATCACTAAGAGATACCAGATGCTAGAAATCTACAATACCACCTACACAGTATCACTGCACAAGAATACAGTCCTTCATATCATCAAAGCTCAAGATGTAATTAGCAATTTACAAGAAAAATAGGAATATGCAGCCCAAGAGTACAATCAGCAAAATCCAGAGTGTGAAAAACACTCTGGGACAAGTAATCCAATTTCTTCAACAAATAAACTGCAAGGAAACAAAGTTGGAAGGCAATCTATAGATTAAAAACAAAAAATCTTTAGGGACACGCAATATTCTATGACTAATGGTAAGTTCTAAAGCACTTCTGTTCTATACTGAGAATACTTGAAGAAAAATACTTGCATGTATCTTGAAAAAACACCTGACAGCAATTATGTTAATTCACGAACACTGAGAACACCAACTATTTTGCAGACATTTTTTGGAAAATGAACAAAGTAGTAAGACTTTCACTTAAATGAAAACAATTTTAAATATTTGTTGAAAATGATTGAGATTTTGAGCTTTCAATCAAAAATTAGAATTTAGAAAACCTCTATTCAAAATTATGGCTTTGACAGTCCCAACAAAAGACTTCTGATAACACTGGTGAAGCCACTACAAATGTGAACTATTTTTGGATAAATATGTCTACATGAACCAGTATTTTCCAAAGAGCCATTTATGGTGCTACAAAGTTACACGTGTGTAAAAGATACAAAATCCAAAACAAACCAGGGGATTTTAATATAATGAATACAAAAGATTCACTGAGTTGGCTTCAGAGCCTACATCACAACTAACCTTTAAGAAACCGCAACTTGTCATTTTGGTGTAGCATCAAAACATAACATCCAAGGTCACCTGAAAATGTTATTAAAATATTCCTCCCTTTTCCAACCACATATCTATGTAAAGTAGGAGTTTCCTCGTATATTTAAATATAAAGAATAAAATACTGCAATGGAATGAATGCAGCAGCAGACAGAAGAATCCTGCTGTCTTCTAGTAAATCAGCTCATTAAAAAGATTTGCAAAAAGGTAAGCCAATGTCACTCATTACCAAATTTATTTGGAAAATATATTTTCCATTAACGCTTTTTGTTAGGGGCCCCTGGGTGGCTTGGCTGGTTGAGGATCTGACTCTTGATTTCGGCTCAGGTCATGATCTCACTGTTCGTGGGATTGAGCCTTGTGTCAGGCTCTGCACTGACAGCATGGAGCATGCTTGGGATTCTCTTTCTCCGCCTCCCTCTGCCCCTACCCCACATGCGCAGGTGCAAAATGCACATGCTTTTTCAAATACTTAAAAAATTAGAAAGTTTTCAAATGTTATTTGTTAATGTGGAGTGGGCTTATTAGTGTTGTTTTTAATAAATATTCTAAGTCTTAGTTTTAACTTTTAACATGATTAACATCAATAAATAGAACTCAAAAGTTCTTTGAGGTCCTGAAACCAAGAAATTTGAGAGCTATTCTTTTGTAAATCTATGCTGAAATACATTTAACAGAAGAAATTGACCTCTGGACTTTGCTTAAAAAATAATCAAGAATTGGTAAGAATGGGGAGATGAATGTAACAAGGCTGGCCATTGTTAATTATTGAAGTAGAGAGACCGGCACATGAGGGTTTCATTATACCATTATATCTTTTTGTTAAGTGACAGTTTTCATTTAAAAAGGCTAATTAATACTCAAGCCCCACATCGGGAATGCAGAGCCTGCTTGAGATTCTCCTGCTCCCTCCCCAAACTCTCTCTCTCAAAACAACTTTTTTAAAAATAATAACAAGGACTGGAGCACCTGGGTGGCTCAGTTGGTTAAGTATCTGACTCTTGATTTTGGATCAGGTCATGATCTCAGCATTCACCAGTTCAAGTCCCGCATGCAAGGGCCTGCTTAGGGTTCGGGATCTCTCTCTCTATCCCTCTCCCCACTCCCACTCTCTTAAAAATAAACATTTTTTTAAAAATAAGTAAATAATAACAATGATGGTGATGCAGCTCTCTTACCGAGATCTACCCTCCATGGGCTGTCTATTAAGAATCTGAATAGGTCCCCTGGCACGAGAATGAATCTTATCATCCACCATATGCTTCAAACGCTGGTAATATGTGGGACCAATAAAAATTTGTGATGTGATTTTTCGCCCAGTGAACCCATTGTACAGGACCTGAAACAAATTTTGAAGTACAGACTTAAAATACTAAATATACATGCAAATACTGTAGGATTTCATTTATATGAAAATCAAAAGACAAAACTAATAAAAAGTCCAGAGAATATTTATCTTGGGGTTGCGTGGGAAGGTAGTAACTGGAAGGAGACATGGGGGGCATCTAGGCCTAAAAGGGTTCTGGTAATTTTCGAGATCTGGGTGCCAGTCACACAAGGTGAGTTCACATTGTGCAAAATAAATTCATCAAGCTGCACATTTATGATCTGTGTGAATATTTGAAGTATGTCTCGTACTTCAATAAGAGGGTTGATCTTCAAGAAAGGAAGTACACACATACGAAACAGAACACACATAACTACTACTGGAAGAGCAAACGTACCTCGTTTCCTCTGAGATGGTAGCCGTAGTCAGATAATAGGTTAGAAATCTTCTGCACATTGACAGCATCATTAAACGGAGTGGCATCACCAATTTCACCCTTGTTAGCGGATACCTTTTTTAAAAAATATAGTCTTTAAAAGGCTACATCTAACTAAAGTTAGAAGTCTTGAATAAAAATATATTCAATTAAAAAAATCCCTTCTATACAGGTAAGATTTTGAACTTAAAAATCTATGTTATGTAAAGCTATAATACTGTAAGGTTCATTTTATTAATATCTTACATGCAATAGTATTTATAACAAACTAATCTACCAAAAAGATTAAAACGATTCAATTATAAGCCTTCAAAAAGGAAGCTATCTGTGAGACCAGATATGAAAAGAATGAGACTCCCAGCTATGGCTCCAAGATGACATTTTAATGCCCTAAAACCAAGTCACCCATGTGTTAAGGCTATCGCCATTCCACCTTAACAAGACACTTAATATTAGAAAACCTCCACTGAGAGAGGCCTGAGTAGCTAATAATATCGCTATAAAATTATTAAGTGCCCAATGAACTAACCACCAATGAATCAACTCTTCATCTATAGAAAAGAACCAGTCAAAAGGATAATCATGTATGGAGGCAGAGGCTGGATGTTGTAATTTTTACAAAAATTCTGACTTAGCCAAAACTTCACAAACTTTTGCCAGGAAAAAAAATCATGAGCAATTTAAAAGCAGGAAAATAAGTAGCATACTAGCTTTTTCCAACAAAGAACCCCAAACTCAAATATGAGAAAAATCACGTATCATTTTGGAAGAACAATAGTTTGGAATATATATTTTTAAGGAAAATCTCTTACCTTCCCTTGAAGACATTCAATCAAGTGACCAATAGTCATACGAGAGGGGATGGCATGGGGATTTATGATGATATCAGGGGTGATACCTTCACAGGTGAAAGGCATATCCTATAAAGGAATTTTTAAAAAGAGACAAACATAACTCTTTTAACTGCGAAACTAGAACTGACCCCCCCACACCAAAGTTGTCTATGTCCACAATTCTGTTCGACATCGTATTTTCATACACTTATTCAACACTAAAAAGTCAAGCCTTTATCACCTTTGTACTGTTAAATTGAAGCAAATTTTAATAAAATGTTAATCAGAACTTTGGGTTGGGGTGAGGGAGATAAAAGACACCCACCTCTTGTCTATACTGAATACCACAAGTACCCTTTTGACCATGTCGACTAGCAAATTTGTCTCCAATCTGTGGAATTCTAACAGAGCGGACCTGAATTCACATAAAAAGAGGTTAATTCAGTCAAACTGGTTTACTTTTTATAAACACCTCATTATAAACATACAAATATGACAAAGCTATACTCACCCTTATTTTACAAAATTTATATCCTTCCTGGTTGAGAGTTACCATCACCTGATCCACAATGCCTGTCTCACTAGTTCTAAGAAATGTGCTACAGTCTCTCTTGGTATAGCGTCTATTAGTGCCCTCCAATTCATCTTCATTTTCAGGCAGGGTGACTGTCTTGCCTATAATAACATCATCTCCTGACACACGGACTCCAGGAGCTATCAGACCATCATCATCCAGCTTGTCATAAATGGCATGCCTCATACCTACGAGGAAACCGATACAGAGTTTTCTGAAATGGTACTACTATACAGAAAAGTACTTACAACGCCATGTAATCCCCCAAAAAGATTAAAAACCAAATACATAAATCATTTCCAAGTCAGAGAGAAGTTCACACGAATCTTTAACACCATGAAGTTTAAAAAAGCACTGACTGAGCACTGGAAAATCAGACCATTTTCTGGATGACTTTGGATAAGGGTGTTGCCATCTTCTGATCTCTTTTTTATAAGAAAAGGAATATCGAGGAAAAAAAAAGAATATCTATGTCCTCTAACACACATCCTCCCACAGAAACTTTTAATTTCATCTTATGGAAACCTTAACTCCAATTTCATCTTATGGAAATCTTAACTCCAATAGACATCAATTCACTACTACACAGAACCACTCACAGGAAATGGAATAATAGATAATTTAAAAAATAAAACACATTTTACTTCACACAATACCATTATAAGTCAAAACTGGCAGAGATGCCCCATTTTCCTGGGACATCCCATCCATTCCACTGCATACACAGTTTTTAAGTATCTGCAAGAATAGTAACTAGAAAATAAGTTTTTCTAGAAGAAACCAAAAGTGCTAGGTTTTGTCCTAGCAACTTTAAATAAGTCCTCTCATTTATCTGTTATATGTACAAGTATTGTGGCTACACAAATATGGTCACGCTACAATGTGGAGAGGGGAGGGAGTTCCCATGCAAACACATAAACTGAGGGACAGTTCACAGTACAAGAATGGGGCTGCAGTGTATTATATGCAATTATATGACCTCTCTGATCTCCTAAATACCCTCCTCAGTGCAGGATCTACCAGGAGGGAAGGATGTATCAAGTCAACTCTTACATGCAAAGACTTTTGGCAAACACATATTTTCTTATATATGAGGTCTAAGAATAACATGAAAACATATTCCCATGTGGTGGGACGCTGGGGGGAGGGAGAAGAAAAATGATTTAGGAATGCAATGATAAAGTTAACTAACTTTAAATTCCATAATTTAGGGGTGCCTGGGTGATTCAGTCAGTTAAGCGTCCGACTTTGGCTCAGGTCATCATATCACAGTTCAGGAGTTCAAGCCCCTCACTGGGCTCTGTGCTGACAGCTCAGAGCTTGGAGCCTGCTTCGGATTCTGTGTCTCCCTCTCTCTGCTCCTTCCCCAGCTCGCACTCTGTCTCTCCCTCTCTCTCAAAAATAAATCATTAAAAAAAAACAATAAAAATTTAAATATAAATAAAATTCCATAAGTTAAACATCAGTATCACTTACCTTGGCATGTTTCACGAGTTGGTTTCTCAAAAACTTCTTCTTGATCAAATCCTTTTTTAGATTCCTGTTCTTTATATGATCGATAGAACACAGACCTAAAACACATGTTTATAAAGGTAATTTCTACTTTCCTATTATAAAAGGGCTTAGAACATACCAATTTTTACTTAATTGATATTTGGGAGACCATTTAAACCATGAATCTAGGACAAGAGTTAACTGTACTAAGGGTCAAAGTTAAGTCCTAAATGCTGTTACATGGGCCACACAGGTAGCATCTGACCCATAATCTTGATATGGCTGGATTACATGTGAGAACAGGAAGGACCTGAGGTCAATAAATTCAATCTCCTATCTGAAATAAGAATCCCTTCCATAATATCCCTCAGAGATGTTCACACAGGATCTGCTTTAATATTTCCACTGAGAAGTTTATGACACTGAGCTATTAGGTCTACCCTCTGATCCTAGTGCCTTCCTCTAAACAAGAAAAAATCCATCTTCTAAATTTCCAGTTTTTAACAAATCTCCATATGCCATGCATTTGAGATTATTTGCCAATAAATAACTGAAGCATAATAAAAAAAGATTGAAAAAAACACACTATAATTTTAATAGTAGTTATTTACGGATCCTAAGAATACAGGTTTATTTTTATTTCTGTACACATTTCTGTATTATCTAAATGCAAAGATGTCTCTGCTTACTAAAAAAGGGTGTGGGAGTTGGGGGTCTCAAAATATTAACATCTGAAAATCCTGAGACACAAGAAATAGTGTCTTCAGTCACTCAGGACCACCAACCAGACCTCCTGTTTTTTGGAGTCGGGCAATGATTTCACCACACTCTACTCTATATAGACATCCATACAACAGTATGTATCTGCTGAATATCCACAAAGCTTCATGAATGGAGGCAATAATATTAACTATATTAACAGAAAAATTTCTCGGCTCTCAGATCAAAATTTCTTCTAGCCTCATCTTCAAAACCACTAAAACGTTTGGAAACATACCAGCCAAACCTATTTTTAAAAAACTTTTCTTGATTAAAATATTAATGTTTTGACAAGTGGTAAATAGCTGACCTGAAAAAGCCTCTGTCGACAGCTGAACGATTCATGATAACAGAGTCTTCTTGATTATATCCAGTATATGATGCAATGGCCACAATGGAGTTGATACCTGTAGTGCATATAAAAGCATACATTAAAGTATCATCTAGAAAACAAAGAAAAATTGTTCCTTTCCTTTATTTTTTTGAAAAGTTAATTCCTTCATTTTTTATTCCTGGTACCACTACCACAATTTACAGGGCAATATACCTGATGTAAAGAAAAAAAGGAAAAGACAACAATGACGACAACAAAAAAAAAGACAAAACTACAATGGATAAAAGACCTCAGAAATGTACATCCAGGGATGCCTGGCTGCCTCAATCAGTAGAGCATGCGACTCTTGATCTCAGGGTCATGAGTTCAAGCCCCACAATGAGTGTATAGATTACTTAAAAATACAATCTTTATAAAAGAAGGGATGGGGGTGGGAACGCACATCTAATTGACACTACCTTGCATTAAGCAATAGCTGCATGTTTTGCAAACTGTGGCTAGGACAGTTCTAAATAAGAAAAGTTTCCTGTTTAAGCTGTAGTAACTTTTCTCACTATGGATCACTGCTCCTTCTATGGCAGAGTTTGACAGTTCCTCTAATGCATCTGGGACAAATGTCTCAAAGAAACCTGCAGCTTTCCTGACAACTCCTTGCTCCCTCTCCTGCTAAGAACTGTAGCCCTTTTATTCTGAGTTTTTTTTTTAGAACTTTCTGCTACCACATCCATCGCTTCCACCCCTAGATCCATAACCACCACCACAGGGACTGCCCAAGCTTACTCCACTGAAACTGCCCCGCTTCACAGGTCCATCATTTTACTGCTGTTGTCCAGTGTAATTTCCAAAACCAGTATAATTCCCACCACCGCCAGTACCACCTCTGAAATTTCCTCTTTCATCATAACCATCATATCCTCCACCACCACCACCATATCCACCTCCATGGTTTCCAGATCCTGGTCCACCAACACCAGAACCTCCTCCACTACTATAACCAGGACCACTGCCATAGTTGCCACCCTCATCTCCTCTTGAAACTACCTCTGCTGCCATCGCCTCCACCACCAGAGCCTCCTCTTCCACCAAAGTTTCCACCATGGCCAAAGTCCCCACTAGCACCAAAGTTTCCTCCACGACCCATAAAAGTTGTCAAATCCACCTCCACGATCTCTGCGATCTAGCAGACTGTATTTCTAGTTTAGAAAGGGCCTTTACCACTTCACAATTATGCCCATTAGTAGCGTAGTATTTCTGAACAATTTTATCAACTGTATCATGATCATCAAAGGTTACAAAAGCAAACCCTCTCTTTTTTCCACTCTGCCTATCTTCCATAACTTCTATGGTTTCAATCTTGCCAATCTTACTTTTCAAAGTAGTCTCTCAAATTATATGTTTTGACATAGTGGTAATAGTCTGTATTTTCTTTACTACTACGAATGAGAATTTTCTTCAGTTAGATGGGCACCAGGCTTTACAGAATCCTCTCTAGAAACAGCTCTTTGATTCCACTACACATGCATCAACCTTGTATGGTCAGGCACATACTGCCGCATCCACCTCTTCAACAAAAGAGTGAGTCACAAAACCAAAATCACTAGGACATTTTGTTTGGGAGTCCCTCAGCACCATACAATCCGTAAGTGTGCCCCATTTCTTCAAAGCCTCTTTTTTTTAATGTTTATTTATTTTTGAGACAGTAAGAGACAAAACATGAGTCGGGGAGGGGCAGAGGGAGAAGGAGACACAGAATCCGAAGTAGGCTCCAGGCTCTGATGAGCCATCAGCACAGAGCCTGACATGGGGCTCGAACTCACAGACCTCAAGATCATGACCTGAGCCGAAGTCGGCCGCTTAACCGACTGAGCCACCCAGGCGCCCCTGCCCCATTTTTTCAAAACGTTCTCTTAAACGATCATATCTAGTTTCAAAGCTCAAGCCACCAATAAACAGTTTTCTCAACTGCTGATTGCTGTGGATCATGCCCTTCCTCACCCCAGTGGCGATGGCTAGAGTCAGGCTGGGAGCAACCAGGTAGGGGTTTTACCACCATTTTGAGACCAGACTTGCCTCTGCCAACTCAAGTTCAATATGGGACCAAGAGGAAGCGGGGAGGCTAGTCACTGACCCCTTCTTTTAAAGGAATTTTATTTAATCATATTTGCCACAAATGATTTGTTTTTCACCAAGGTACCTGTCAAAGTCTACTCCCCCTGGGATAGCAATATGTGAGGTAGCTACTCTGATGGCCTGATATTTAAAATAAGCAAACCCCGGGGCACCTAGTTGGCTCATTCAGTCAAGCACCCGACTCTTGATTTCGACTCAAATAATGCTCTCACAGTTCGTGGGTTCGAGCCCCGCACTGGGCTCCATGCTGACAGCACTCCTTAGGATCCTATCTGTGCCCCTCCCCTGCTCATGCTCTCTCTCTCAAAATAAACAAACTTTTAAAAAGGGGTAGTCATTCTCAATGTATCCATCTTATAACTGGTGATTACACATACAAGTCACCTCATATTTATAAAGTGCATCCCTGGGAAGCCTGAGTAGCTCAGCCGGTTAAGCGTCTGACTTCGGCTCAGGTCGTGATCTCTTGGTTTGTGGGTTCAAGCTCTTCGTCAGGCTCTGTGCTGACACCCTGGAGCCTAGAGCCTGCTTCAGATTCTGTGTCTCCCTCTCATCTGCCCCTCCCCTGCTCACACTCTCTCTCTCTCTCAAAAGTAAACATTAAAAAAAATTTTTTTTTATTTACAAAGTGCTTCCCTAAACCAAGTTTCACAATTTTTACAGCAACCCTGTGCCATAAATGAGGTACTACTATTCTCATCATTATCAGAAAGAACTATTTAAATGACTTAACCATGCTCCCAAAGTTGGTAGACAAGGGACTCAAGCCCCTGCTCCTCTCCGTATGCTAACAAAAACGTGGTGCCATCTTCCCACCACAGTCTTATTCTTAGTTGCTGCTGCCCAAACTACTTTTGATGAGACTGCAAAGAAAATAGCAAGTATTTAAAAAGTAAGAAAAAAGTTTAAAATACCCTGTGAACTAGTAGGACTACAATCTACGAAATGACTGCTGAATGTGAGCGGAGTTTCAATGAATATATGCATATGCATGTGAATCAGATTTTCCAAAAATTAAAACACACTCAACTCCAAAGCTATAGTTAACATATCTTGATTTCAATATTTCAAATGTGGAGTAAAAGACTATGACTACAGAATACAAAGCAACTAAATCTGGATAACTGAATGTTTTGGTTATCTGAATTCTGAACTAAATGTTTATTATTTGCTAAATTCAACTTTCAAACAGCAACCCACTCCTCATGAGAAGGCACACCATTCATTTACTCCTTTATGTGTACAGCAGGGGTGCAGCAGTTTTAACAAGGATCCAGGGTAAGGGGGGGCGGAGCTACTGATCCGCGTCTGGGACACTGAAGACACACTCCTCTCCTCCAAGTCTCTTACTCCCAGGAATTCCCAACCGAAGGCACAAACAGATATGGAGAAAGAGACACATGCAAAGGGCAGACCCTCCTCCCTGATAACAACACTTGCCCCTTAAAAGCTCTGGCTGCTGTGCCACAGACAGTTTTCTGCTGGCTATCTTAGATACACTGGCCCAAGGTAGCGGATTCCGGAGTTTGTTTTTAACTTGAAACCATTCCTAACACTTCGAAAAGTAAATTCAAAAGCCTAGATTTCAAACTTTTCTTGAAATACCAGATCTGGCATCACCGGGCCCATTTATACACATCACGACCATAGCTGAGCTATGGGCTAACCCTGGTGGAAAGGCAAACCTCTAACTCACTGACTACTCACCAAGCCTGCCGAATCCTGTAGGAATCTGAGGTTGCAAATCCTGTTTAAAAGATAACCCTGCGTCCGCTTGGGTGGCTCAGTTGGTTAAGCATCTACCTATTGACTTTGGCTCAAGTCATCTCACAGTATATGAGATCAAGCCCCATGTCAGGCTTTGTACCTGTGATGCAGAGCCTGCTTGGGACTCTCAATCTCCCTCTCTCTCTGCCCCTCCCCCACTCATGCTCTCTCTCAAAACTAAATGCATTTTAGGGGCACCTGGGTGGCTCAGTCAGTTGGGTGTCCGACTTCAGCTCAGGTCATGATCTCATGGTTCATGAGTTCAAGCCCTGCATCAGGCTCTGTGCTGACAGCTCAGAGCCTGGAGCCTGCTTTGGATTCTGTGTCTCCCTCTCTCTGCCCCTCCCCTGCTCATACTCTGTCTCTCTCTCAAAAATAAACATACAAACAACACCAAAAAAAATTTTTTTAATTTAAAAATAAAATTTTTTTAAAAAGTAAACACTAAACACTTTGTACTAAAAATAACCTGGACTGCTCAAGAAAAAAGAATCATTCTAATAAGGGGGCATTTGTTTTTCTGAGCACCTTGATGGGTTTGTGTATTTAACTTTGGAGTAGGGGTGCCTGGGTGACTCAGTTGGTTAAGTATCTGTCAATTTTGGCTCAGCTCTTGATCTCATGGTTCGTGAGTTCAGGCCCCGAATCAGGCTCTGTGCTGACAGCTCAGAGCCTGGAGCCTGTTTCAGATTCTGTGTCCCACTCTCTCTCTGGCCCTCCCCTGCCCATGTTCTGTCTCTATCAAAAATAAATAAACATTAAAAAAAATAACAAAGAAATAAATTTGAAGCACAAAAAGCCAAAATGCTCGGCTTGGGGAGGAAAGGAGCATGAAATTCTCTACGGAAAGGGCAGTGTCAGGGAAGCTGACAGTGGATCAAACCCCAGTAGCAGGCCAGGTCTTCAGAAAAGTCAGATAATCCTCCTGAAACCTAAAGGCTTTCCCTATGAAATCTGTAGTAGCATCCACACTGGTCACCAACCTCTTGTGTGGATTCTTTGGGAGAACTGGAAGAATTTTAAGTTTCACACATGATCAAGCAGCATAATGCAAGGAAAATATATAAAGATGCAGATTCCTGAAGGCAGGAGGGTCTCAAAACTAGAGAATTTGTAGAACTCTCAGGATCTTGGGAGATGTGATATCCTACTACTGGCTTCGTCAGTAGTAGGATATATATATACATATAAAAATGACATCTGTGAAACATGAAATAAGCAAAACTTCTTCAGTATGTCCTCACATTTTGGTGGAATACCGCCTATGCCCCTTCCTTTGTGCAGGTGATGCAGCCTATAGGTGCTCAACTATCTTGGCCCTTGCAAGGCTTTCCTGCTTCTTGTGACAATCCCTGGATAGCCCACATACACTGTATCAACTAGAGCCAAAGAGGCAGCCCCCTCCATCCTACAGCCTTTATCTATAAGGGCAAGTATGAGAGATCAGGCTAAATTTAGCTTTTAGAATAGATGTGATTAAGGCATGAAGCAATAATGGAACTGAAAGGCATGTAGTCCCAGGCGCCTGGGTAGCTCAGTCGGTTAGGCATATGACTTTAGCTCAGGTCATGATCTCACAGTTTGTGAGTTCAAGCCCCACATCAGGCTCTGTGCTGACAGCTCAGAGCCTGGAACCTGCTTCGGATTCTGTGTCTTCCTCTCTCTACCCCTCCCCCACTCATACTCTGTCTCTCAAAAATAAACATTAAAAAAAAAAAAATGAAAGGTTTGTAGTCCCTACCAGCCACGCCTTCACCACTTCATACCAGTACCAAAAGAATATTTTATTTCAAATCCAGGGGCTGCCTGAGTGGCTCACTCGGTTGGGCGTCGGACTTCTGCTCAGGTCATGACCTCACATTAGGTGAGTTTGAGCACAGCGTCGCTCTCTGTGCTGACAGCTCAGAGCCTGGAGCCTGCTCAGACTCTGTGTCTCCCTCTCTCTCTGCCCCTTGCCCCACTCACACTCTGTCTCTCTCTCAAAATAAAAAATAAAGACATAAAAAAAAAATCAAATCCAATCCTTTACCTATTTTTCTTCTCTAGCCGTAAAGAAACCTGCATGTAAATGAAGAAAGCACAACACTACAACCATACCCCAAAGATATGAGCATCCTGTAGACAACCTAACAGATTGTTTTCCTAGACAACAGTAACCCCTTGTGGAAGACTTTGAAAATAAATCATTTTGACTTATGAGAATTTGCTATCAAAATGCTATATCCCCTAGTATAGTTAATAATTTAAGGCCACTACTTACAAAGCAAACTGTACTAAATATATAATGTTACCCACAGTTAAAGTCAAACTCCTGTTAATAACAAGGTAAGAAAACAATTATACCAAAGAATTATGCTGTCTCCTTTAATATTCAACACTCTCCTGCCCTTTAGACTTCTCTGCACCATTTTACTGCTGTCCAGCCTCCTTAGAGCTTCCTAAGGGGTGCCGGGAGAGCTCAGTCAGTTAAGCATCCAACTCTTGATTTCGGCTCAGGTCATGATCTCACAGTTCATAGAATCAAGCCCTGTGTCAAGACTCCATGCTCACAGCCGGAAGCCTGATTGGGATTCTCTCTCTTCCTCTCTCTCTGCCCCTCCCCCATTCATGCTCTCTCAAAATAAATACACTTCAAAAAAAAAAATCTCCTCCTGCAAACTCCTGATTCTCCTTATCAGCAGCTACATCTCAAATCTCTTCTGATTTCTTTTCCTGAGCCTAAAGTTCTGTCTCTGACTTTATTCTCACACTGAGTTTCCCCTCAGCAATTTCATGGTAATCTGTAATTATCATTAATATATCAGAAACTTCACAGCTCCAGATTTGAGCTTTTTTCAAACCGCATTTGCAACTCACTGTTGGAAAATCTTTTCTTAGATGTTATGGCAGCAACTCAAAATCAACACGCTGAACACTGAACTTATTTTCTTACCTCTAAAACATCTTCCTTCAAATGTCGTCCCAACTTATTAATAGTACCCTCTCTTCTTGATCACCCAAGTCACGAACACCAACAATATTTCCAATAATATTTCCAGGTCCCATCAAGGGTATTCCAATAGGCATCTCATCCCCTACTTCATTTCTTAAGGACCTTACCAATTCTCACTTAGACCACTGCAAAAACCTCTGAATTGTCTTCTTCCTATAGCATATCTAATTGTAATCTGTATCAACTGCCAGAATGATATTCCTAAAATAAAAATTTCTTTTTTTTTTTAGGCTCCATGCCCAGGGTGAAGCCAATGAGGGACTTGAACTCACAACCCTGAGATTAAGACCTGAGCTGAGATCTCTTGAGCTGAGATCAAGAAAGAGTCAGACGCTTAACCGAGCCACCGAGGCGCACCACTCCCACCCCTCAAAATAAATCTCTTATTTTATTACCTCTTTGCTCCAAAAGGCTGGATGGGTCTTCATTCTTAAAATTCAACCTGCTCTCTCCACATGGAAACCAAAGTTCACTCACATGCATTTATACTCTAGTTATACTAAAGTGCCATGACTACTAACTGTTCCATATCTCATACAATCGTGCATCTAAGCCCTTCTTCAACCCACCTCTCAAATTCAAATATCCTTTTGTCGAACTATACGCTAGTCTAAAATGCCACCTTCCCCATGAAACTGGCTCTAGATTTCCAATAGGAATCAATCATTTCCTGCTTTGAAAGGACTTTGGACCTCACCATAACACTGTCCACATATCTATTTTATTATTTGTGTTCATGTTTCCCACCACATTATAAATTTTGAGAGAATAGAGATTGTGTTGTAAGTATTTTATTAACCCTCCCAAGCATTCACAAAGTACTTAAGCATGACAGGATCTTAAAAAGTGAAGAACAGGGGTGCCTGGGTGGCTCAGTCAGTTATGCATCCGACTTCGGCTCAGGTCATGATCTCATATGGCTTGCAAATTCCAGCCCACGTCAAGCTCTGTGCTGACAGCTCGGAAACTGGAGCTTGCTTCAGATTCTGCGACCCTCCTCTCCTCTACCCCTCTCCCTCCCCCGCGTGTATGCACTTTCACTCCCTCAAAAATAAACATTAAAAAAAGAAATAAACTGAAAAACAAAACTGAACATACCTGCTGGCAGCTCTCTAAATCGTAGGTATTCCATAGACCGTGTAGTCACAAGTGGTTTTTGAGGATAATACAGAACATGAGCCAATGTATCCATACGAACATGGAAGTTGGTGATATAAACTCCCATAGCCTGCTTACCCATAGCAGACTGGTATGTGTTTCTAGGGGACTAACGATAGAAATGAAAAAAGAATCAATGCAAATTTAATGCTTCTAAAGGAACAGATTCTACAGGGTACTACAAAATCCAGAAATACGGCTGGTAAGGTTAAGTTTTTTTCTGAAAGAGATGTGATAACCATTTGGAATAATTAATTATGGCTCCTAACAGTGAAACAAAGACAAAAAGCATATTAAATGCTGAGTCTATAGGAGTTCAACAGCCTTTTCATCAACACACTTTTCTTTAGGAAAAACTACAGATTACTCTCTAATTTGTATTCTACTTCCCCCAATTCCTCACAAACCAGAAGTTAAAAAACTGTTACCAACCTGGTTATGATCAGGGAAGGGAATAATAGAAGCACAAACACCAAGAATCATCGATGGATGAATCTCACAGTGTGTATATGTGGAACAATAAGCTACTTCTTTCTCCTGTAAATCATCTGGAGTCATTGCAAGCATCACTGTTTCTTCTTCCAGAGTATCAATATATTCTACAACCCCACTGGCCACAAGATCCTGCCAACTAAAAAAGAAGAATTCACTTTGGAGTGTCTGGGTGGCTCAGTCGGTTGAGTGTCCAACTCTTGATTTCACCTCAGGTCATGATCCCAGAGTCGTGGGATCAAGCCCTGCATCTGGCTCCACGCTAAGTGTGGAGCCTGCTTAGGATTCATTCTCTCTCCCCCTCTCTCCTTCTGCCCCTCTTCCCTGCTTGCACACTCTCTAAAAATAAAAATGAAAATAAAATAAACTTTAAAAGAAGTATTTGCTTTATTCCCTTATCTACTGAAGTATTTTAACTAAGCTTCTTACTTAATAAAGAGTATTACTCCATGGGGAGCACCTAAGTGCCTCAGTTGCTTAAACATCCGACTTTGGCTCAGGTCATGATCTTGCAGTTATGAGTTGGGAGCCCCCCATCGGCTCTCTACTGTCAGCACAGAGCCAGCTTCAGATCCTGTCTCCCTCTCTCTCTGCTCCTCCCCTGCTTTCTCTAAGATAATAAACATTAAAGAAAAATTCTTTTATCTACATGTACGGATACAGAAAGAGTTTCCAAATGGGTATACTATTGTTAATAGTGAAAAAAAGCAAGTCAGTATTAAAACACACACACAAAGTAGGATCCTATATCTATCACTATTAGTTTGTCTTGCTTGGTTCTACAGGGAACTATTTGTGGGTATATGGGTATGGGTTACTTTTTAAGAGGAGAGTATGAATTGGGGGCTTTTAGGTATTTTTATTATACATATGGTTTGAAATTTTTTTTACAATAAAAAATATACATTCAAATATTGTTAAAAATAAATTTTAAAGCAGGTTCATCTTTTTATTAAATTTGTTTGCTTTCATATTATTCATATTATGTTATATAATTTCTATTATATGTTAATTCTTATTATCAGCCTTTAACATATCACAAAGACTTTTATGCTTTAACAAGACCCTACAAGTCCTTTACTTGATAATAAAAATTAAGAAAAACAAATGTGACTGTACAGAGTTTCTTTCTGGGGCAATGAAATATTCTGGAATTAGGCAGTGGTGATAATGCACAATCTTATGAATATACTAAAAACCACTAAACTATGTACTTTAAAATGGTTAATTTTATGGTTTGTTAATTATATCCCAACTTTTTTCTCACTGCATGTTCTTACCTGTAGTTGTTATATTCTCTCTCTTTCAATTGATCAATATGTCTCTTCTTTAGAAGTAGTTTTTGTTTTTCCACAATCAGAAGTGGCCTACAAATACGGCCTGCATCTGTATAGATCCGAATCTCCCGCTCTCGAATATCTCTGATCATAGAAACCTATATGTAAAAAGACAAAACAGTCTCGTGAACTTTTATTTTCTATCATTAAGACTTGGCTGAAAATACAATAAAATTTCTAATAAATTTCTGGAGCAAACAATTATCAAATAAAATTATCAAATCTTGGGGCAGCTGGTTGGCTCAGTCAGTTAAGCGTCCAGCTCCTGATTTGGATGCTCAAGTCATGATCTCATGGTTCCTGAGTTCCAGCCCCATGTCAGGCATCGCACTGTCAGCACTGAGCCTGCTTGGGATTCTCTCCCAACCCCCCACTTGCAAGCACGTGCATGCTCTCTCAAAATAAATAAACTTTAAAAAAAATGAGACAAATCTTAGTTTCTCATTGTTCGATATACTAAAAACCTAAGTATAATTTAAAACTTTATAAAGAATAACTATTTAACTTTGTAATCATAAAGCTGGACAGAACTGGCAATAATGTCATGCAAGACAAGGCAAAATGAAGAAAATATATTTTTGTCATCCCAAACACTAGATATAACAATTTATTTTGTCTCTTTGATAATTACCTAGACTTCACTCTGCAACCTTTCAGTAACCATTTCTGTTATCATTTTGCATTGATCATACTTTCTCAGAAACAGGCCCGACTTCTGATACTGACCTATCAGACAAATGGTTTATAATCTAGCTGTCCAATATAGCAGTCACTAGCCACATGTCACTATTAAGCACTTGAAATGTGGCCATTCTGAACTGAGAGACGCTGTAGTGTACAATGTATAAATTACACAGTGATTTCAAAGACAGGACCACATAAAGCAAAAAAGACGCGTATATGCAGAAAACAAACTGGTGGTTACGAGAGGTGAAGGAGCTGGGAGGATAGTCAAAAAAGGGTAAAGGGGAATAGGAAGCACAAGCTTGCAGTTATGGAATGAACAAATCATATAAGTGGTACAGTGCAGGGAACATAAGTCAATAACATAACAGCATGTATGGTGAGAAATGGTAGCTACATTTCTGGTGAGCATAGCATAATGTATAAAATAGTCAAATCAATATGTTATGAACCTGAAACCAATGTAATCCTGTGTGTCAACTGCCCTTCAATAAAAAAAAAGTACCACATAAAAATAAAGAATATTGGATAGAACAGGTCAAATAAAATATATTATTAAAATTATCTTCATGTTTCTAATTTTTTAACATGGGTACTATATATCCATGTATAGCTCACAGGGTATTTCTACCAGGGAGCACTAGAAAATATATTCCTGAAAATGTATTTTTTTTTAATGTCTACTTATTTTTGAGAGAGAGCACACAGTGGGGGAGGGACAGAAAGACAGTAACAAAGGATCCGAAGCGGGCTCTACACTGACAGCAGCAAGCCCGATATGGGGCTCGAACTCATGAACCATGAGATCATGACCTGAGCTGAGGTTGGACGCTTAACCAACTGAGCCACCCAGGTGCCCCTATTCCCAGGAATTATAAAAAATATTTTGGGCAGGGCACTTTGCTGGCTCAGTCAGTAGAACATGTGACTCTTGATTTTGGCTCAGGTCATGATCTCAAGCCTCTCACTGGGCTCCACACTGGGTATGAAGCCTGCTTAAGATTCTCTTGCTCCCTCTCTCTCTCTGCCCCTCATTTCCTCCCCACTCCAAAAAAACAAAAATTGGGGGGAAATTTGCAATAAAGAACATAATAATTATGGGCCACCTGGGTGGCTTAGTCGGTTAAGCATAGAACTCTTGATTTCAGCTTGAGTCATGGTCTCATGGTTCATGGGTTCAAGCCCCATGTCAAGCTCTGCCTTGGCAGTGTGGAGCCTGCTTGGGATTCTCTCTTTCCCTCTCTCTCTGCCCATCCCCCACTCACACTGTCTCTCTCTCAAAATAAACCTTAAAAAAAATCACCTAGACTGCTGACAATGTATTCTACAATTCAACGGAAAGCAGTTAAAGAAATGCCAGTGTAAAGAAAACGGTCACTAGTCTTACGCCTTGTTTAGAAATCCCATGGAATCATGCACTCTAAAAGACTCACTTCAGACACAATGATGTCCATCTGTCGCCGCAACTTCCTTAAGGTGTTCATAAGCTGTTCGGGATCTTTATGTATTCCAACCCAGCAGCCGTTAACAAAAATCTTGGTTGCACTAACATGTGAAATCAAAGGCATTTTGCAGTTAATAACTCTATACTAAGCAATAACCAAAGATTAACAATAGTTTCAAAACAGAAATCATGTCTATACAAACTCAGCAATAGCTGCAGGAGAAATTTC
Source organism: Paradoxurus hermaphroditus (assembly GCA_004024585.1). NCBI lineage: Eukaryota > Metazoa > Chordata > Mammalia > Carnivora > Viverridae > Paradoxurus > Paradoxurus hermaphroditus. Next base: position 41,020 of record PITB01006571.1, read on the forward strand.
TTCTAAATTTTCCATACTCCATTCTTCTAAAAATTCCAGAATTGGAGAAGGTTGAGATCCAACTGAAATATAAGCCATCAGGGCTAAATTCTTCACAAGTCCTACAGCATGGCCCTAAAAAATAAACAAGAATTACTCATATGGATTTAAAATTCTTTTCCATAAATATTTTTTCTTCAAATTGATCTTAAGGATTTACTCTCACCTTCTAAGAACAAAATCATAAATAAAATATTAGTTCTAAAACCACGCAGCATATTACTTACTTCTAAAAGTTAATTATATACCATACATAATTATTGGTAGACTTTTTGTCCTGAATGTAAATTCTAATGTATTACCTCTGGGGTCTCAGCAGGACACACCATTCCCCACAACGTATTATGCAATTGTCTTGGTTTTGCTAGCTTGCCATCTCTACCAATAGGAGAATTTAAACGACGCAGGTGAGAAAGAGTAGATGCAAAAGTCAGGCGGTTTAACACCTATAAAACAACAGCAAATCTTTAAAGTTTGGGCATTTCTGTTACTCATGCTACCACATTTTCAGCAAATACTAGCTAGAGTGAGGCAAAGTCACATTTTTACCTATAATCAACTGACTATTGAACTCTCCCTATCCCTCCTTTCTCCATCATTTCCCTGGATAATACCATTCATCCCATAACTTAAGTGTCCTTCATAGCAGGGATGGCGAATATGTGATATGCAGTTCTAACATAACCACATAAATGTTCTGTATATGGTCACCTCCAACCACTAGGATGTTAGTTCCACAAGAGTTGGTGCCTCTAATCCCCACTGTTTACAGGTCAACACTGTACTATACTTTGTACTACTTTGGTCAACTTCTAATAAGGAACTTTTAAGATATAAAAATCTCACTAACATGGACTATCTAATGTCTTAGCAGCTACACTAATTTATTAACTATCTTGCTGCAAGCCAAAACTTTAATCTCTCTTAAGTAATGCTAATAGCTAATTTAAGGAAAATTTCATTTTCATAATTCAATATCCCCCAGTGCTATTATATCTAAGAAAAAAAAAGTAAAATAATTTACATTCAATGAATGACGGGATCCATTAGTCCCACACCATTTTCCTATCAAACCTGTAGTCAGAGTCAATATCCTTACCTGAGATACTCCAGCTCTGGCTTGATGAGCTTTCTTTTGGTCACCCCAGTTTCCAGTAGCTAAAGAATATTTTAGGCCATCAGATATAATCCTTGTTTTAATCGCCAACTCCAAGTTAAAATCTTTTCCTCGATCAATAAACTTCTGTGCATAGATCCGTACTTCTTTAAGCAAATTCTTAAACATACTGCCAAATAAAATGGTATTTTAAATATGTAAAGGTCGACGACATGCATTCTCAATATGGACATTTCTGCCTACGAGGGGGTGAAAAGTAGTTGGGGTAGAGGGAGGGAAGCATTACTACTTTTTACATAAAAAGTAATGATGTACTTCCAGTACATAAACACACGAGGTGAGCAACTTGGGAAAAACTGCCAGAGGCTCCTTAGTAGAGTGACAACAGAAGGCTGAAAAACACTAATCTACAAACACACTAAATACCAGAATATGAAGAAAGATTTCTAATACTATCTTTTTATATTAAATTATTTACATATTTTGTTTTTAAAAATAACTTCTCTGAATATAAAATTGTTATGTATTACAGGAAGTATAGAAAATGTAAAAATATAGGAAGAATAAAATAAAAATCATATTACATCAATACAGGGAGAAAACGACTGCTAAGATTTTGATACACTTCCTTCCAGCTTTTGTGTTTTTATAAAATACAAAACCAGGACTAATAATTCCAATATCATCAGTACTTAGAAAATCAAGGCAAAAGATTTATAAAGCTACCAGAGAAATAAAGAAAATGTAAACAAGTAACAAACTGCCCTTACAAACTTGAAATTCAGAGACATGAAGAACAATCAGGGCAAGTGGCAAAGAGAATGTAGCCAATTTCATACATAACCAATATGGATGCCAAGACAGTTTAGCACTTCCATTAGTGCAATGACTAATCTAAAGTGAAATCTTTTTACTTTTAACTGATACCATTCTCAATCCTTACCCTCTGAACAAGAATGCAAGTAGTGGTCCAGCAAGATCCAATCTTTTGTTTCCATAGTGATCCCTGTCGTCTAATTCTCTTCTACCCAAAGCTGCTAAAAGCAACCTATGAACCATGTACCTTTAAAAAACAAAACAAAACAAAACAAAACATATGGCTTTTGGCTTTTTAAAAATACTTAAAAACATCATTCTGGTATCTTTTTAATTCTTTTTTTTTTGAAAGTGAGAGCATGGGTAAGTGGGGTAGGGGCAGAGAGAGAGGGAGTGAGAGAATCTCAAGCAGGCTCCACGATCAGCAGGAGCCTGACATGGGACTCAATCTCACAACCGTGAGATCCTGACCAGAGCCGAAAAAGAGATACTTAACCCACTGAGTCACCTAGGTGCCCCTTTGATAATTTTAACTTTAAGAAAAACTATCTTGGCAAAAAACTTAAAACGGTATTTAACATACCCCAAGAAATAAGCTTTTTTGGTTTCACAAAAATCACTGACACCGACATGAGGGAGCATTTCTTTCTGTAAGACTTCTTTTGCATATTTAATTCTTTTCTCTTTAGTGACACCAGGCTTTGCCCCTCTTGAGCCAATGAAATTTAGTGCAACGTTCTGTTCTTGGATGACAAAAGCTTCATCAAGAGAAGGTTTCACCTATCAGACAATTCAAATAAAAGTTATTTTCACCTTAAAATAAGTCAACTGTAACTTTAATTTGTAACATGTTAAATATCCCTATGGACTAACAGAATAAATATTTTTTGAAAAACCAAGGAATTACAAAATTTTAGAACTTGAATACATTTTTAAGATCTAGAGAGCTCTTAGAAAATCCACTTATCAACAAAGGCAACTCTAGTTCCTAAAAAATACAAATAATTCCATTATAAAAAGAGTACTCTGTTTTTGGTTCTTACATTTTAACAAATGGCAAAACAAAAATTCCTTCTAAACATCTTACACCAATTTGGAGAACTTTTAATAGTCAAAATTAAAATTTCCTAAACTACAAATGAATAAAAGTGTCAGACTATTTTCAGCCTTGCTTTAAGAGGTTTTTAACCTTTAAATAAAACCACTTAAGGGTATTATGTTAAGTGAAATAAGTCAGTCAGAAAAAGACAGATGCCATATGTTTCCACAAACAGGTGGACTTTGTGAGACTAAGCAAAAACCAGGGGGAGGGGAAGAGAGGAAAGGAAAAAAAGACACATAGAGGGAGGGAGATAAAACATAAGAGACTCTCAAAGACTAAGAACAAACTGAGGGTGAGGGGGGTGAGGAAGGGGGGAGAGGGGGTGACGGGCATTAAAGAGGGCACGTGTTGGGATGAACACTGGGTGTTATATGTAAACCAATTTGAAAATAAACTATTATAAAATCAAAAAATAATAATAAAAAAGAAAAAAAAGAAAAAAAATAAATAAAACCACTTAGTTTTTGTAAAGGAGAATATTTTATAAAGACCTACATTCCATACCCGCCACTAAGTAAACTGTGGCCTCTGAGCAGACAAGTAATCAGTTTGCTCATCTACAAACTAGCTAGATAAAATAATCTCTAAGTTTCACTCTAGTTCTAACATTCTTGAATTCCAATTTTACACAAAATGAGCATGAGGAATGAGGGGTAACACCAAATAACTTTGGCCCCTATAAATATGCTTTAATCCTATCACATATACTGAAATGCCTTTCCTGCCTTTGACTTCCTATGTCTATTTATCACTGATTCTCACGTTTAAACATCCAAATTCCATGGGGCGTCTGGGTGGCTCAGTTGGTTGAGCGTCTAACTTTAGCACAGGTCATGATCTCATGGTTGATGAGTTCAAGCCCCATGTAGGGCTCTTTGCTGACAGCTCAGAGCCTGGAGCCTGCTTCAGAATCTGTGCCTCCCTCTCTCTTCCTCTCTCTCTCTCTCTCTCTCTCTGCCCCTCCCCCCCACAAACATAAACATTTAAAAAAATTCCAATCATGGAACCAAAGATCAGAAAAAGGTAACATAAATCAGCCAGTGTGAGGCCACGGTATGGTAAATGAAAGTGACTTTTTTAAATTGTCATTATTGTTATGACATCGTTCTGTTAAGGTTAACCTGGATTTGGAAAAAGGAATAACAATTATTTTCAGAAGAAAAAAATTAAAGCACTTTTGCACAGTGAATGCTGGATTCACAGACTGTAAACATTGGCCTAAACTTCCTAAGAGCTAAGAGAACAAAGAGTAATTTTCAAAAAAAACCCATAAAGCAAATCAGCTCTTTCACTTTACTAAGAAAATTCCAGTTTGAATACAGTCTGAATCCAGTTTAAATCACTTGGGATGCCTTTTGGATAAAAGTATGTATTTTTCTTTCAAATACTTAAATACTATCTTTAAGTATTTAAAAGAAAACCAAAAAAAGCATATGACTACTGATAAAAGCTTAAAGTAAAATCTAACCAGAAGCCATTTTTCTCATGAAACTGCATCAACACTCTAAAAACTAACATGTATTCCCTCCACCATCTCACTTTGTGACCAACATTTAGCCTCCATTTAACCATTTTTCTCTATAGTTTTAAAGACTCCAGACAATTCAGGACAGCTTTAAGTGTATCAACTACTACCGAGACAAGAATCATCAGTGAAAAACAATGACAAGGAAATGGTTGTTTATTAGACTCAAAGAATCTTCGGACAAAATTAGTAACTTTACAGTAGAGGGACCTAAGACACCACTGTAGAGTTAACATTACAAATAATAGGACAAAATTCCATCACAAGACTCCTGATCCAACGGCCTGGGAAGTACATAATATTACTTCTATATTCTTCTTGCCAAAAAAAAGCATAAATTGAATCTAATCATGAGGAAATACCAAAAAGCCGAAATGGAGGGAAATTCTACAAAATAACTGGCCTATCTTCCTCTCCAAAAATTTCAATATTATGAAACACTGAGGAAAAAGACAAGGAAACATTTAAAGAAACTAAAGAAACTTAAAAATGATGTGCAATACACGATCCTGGACTGGATTCTGACCCAGGGGGAAGAAAAAAACAAAAGAAAACACATTAAGGACATCATCAAGACAAGTGGCAAACACCTGAATAAGATCTATGGCTTAACAGTACTGTACCTAAGTTAAAGGTTATGATTTTGATAACTGTATTATGAATATGTAATGAATGTCTTGGTTCTTAGGAAACACACACTGAAGTATTTCGGGGTAAAAGGAAACGATGCCCAAAACTTACTCTCGAATTGTCCAGAAAAAAATATGTTTATATAGAAAGATAATGCTAAAATAAATGTAGAACAGGTCACAATGTAGCAAAGGTGAACTAGTGAATCTGGGTGAAGAATATATAAGAGTTCTTTGTGACTTTTCTATAAGTTTGAAATTATTTCAAAATAAAAAGTTTTTAAAAAGTAGAAGTTGTAACAACTATTCAGTTTCCTTCTTTACTAAATTGCACCAGGCTGGTATGCTTTTTGATGTTCCTTACTATGGTTTCCTCTTACTGCTGTCAATGAACTTTGGCTGCCTCTAGTTCTTATGATTAATTTACACAGAATTGTCAAGAAAGAAGCTGAGACTGGCTGACGACTTTTGCTAAATAGTAAATGGCATGGGATTTCTGACAGCTAAATGCCTTTTCAAAGCAGCTTTCTACTGTGTTTTAAGATTAGCAAGTCAGGAACTTGAAACATCTTGTAAAACACTACAAAGACATTTTGCTTTCACATTACCATTTCCATCATCTCTGGATCTTCAAAATCATAAATAATATGCTCTAAAATATCTCTGTCAGACACAAAACCTAATGCTCTGAACACAATAATGATAGGAACTTCCTGCTTGATGTATGGTAGAGTTGCCACAATGCGCTGACCAATAGCACTCTTTTTTGCACCCTGGAAAAATAAAAATCATTAGAATATCAGCATAAAGAGATCACAACTATATAAAAACACCATGAGAAAAATGTGTATAATGTTCATTGTATAGATTTCCAAAGAAACATACCTCTCATACGCTAAAGAACATTCCATAGCTTCTTTCCAAAACCACTAGAATAGATTTACTAATTTCATGAACAGGCTAATCATTTAGAACTGAGAGAACTTCCATCCTCTACTATCTGCCTGCCAAGATTCTCTCAGAATTACCCAATACTGTTTTTGGAAATTACAACCGGCTACAAAAGAATATGAACACTGATCCCACCCCCTCTCTCTCCACAAGAAAAAGAAAAAAAAAACTAAAACAAAAAAACACACAAAACTCTCTGGAAGAAAGACATAAGAGCTAAAAAAAAAAAAAAAGGAAAAGAAAAGAAAAAAAGAGAGAGACAAACGTGGGGGAAAAAGCATAGAAGAGAATGAAAAACATTCACTCAGAACTGATCTGTAGCTCTCATTTGAATATTTCAAAATTAACAAATAACTTCTTTCACATAAGTTTCTTTTTTCCAATTTCCCTTTAATGCTACACACATATAAAAACAAAAAGTTACTACCCTATAATGACAAACGATCAACTGACCTCTTTGTTTTAATTATATTTTTTCTTCAATATTAAGTTCTATCTTCTCTTGGCCTATTAACCCTACATTATCATGGTCCCTCTAAAAACAATCTCTGTCGTCTCTCTCCTCCTACGTTAGGCCTCCTTCCTTAGAACTCCCATATTATGGCTGTTTAGTAACAACTCTTCACAAATGATTTCCAGGAGCACTTGGGTGGCTTAGTCAGTTAAGCATCCGACTCTTGGTTTTGGCTCACCGCTTTCAGAATGGAGCCTGCTTGGGATTCTTGCTCTCTCTCTCTCTCTCTGCCCCTCTCCTCCCGCCTCAAAATAAACTTTAAATAAATGAATGATATCCAAATCTTCATCATGCTCTTTTTCCTGTACCCTCAGCCTTCATATCTCCAAATCCATTTGGTTTTTTCTACTTACGTATCTGCGAGATGATAAATGTTCTACTGGAGTAATTTGCTACACAGCAATAAGTAAATAATACCTACCACATAACCCTGACAATATAGTTCAGAAAAGCTTTTTTGACTAAGAATGCAGCCTGATAAACTGAAAGTCTAAACAAGGGGCGCCTGAGTGGCTCAGCTGGTTAAGCATCCGACTCTTGATCTCGGCTCAGATCATGATCTCACAGTTAGTGAGATCAAGTCCCGTATCAGGCTCTGTGCTAACAGCATGGAAGCTGCTTGGTATTCTCTCTCTCTCTCTCTCTCTCTCTCTCTCTCTCTTTCTCTCTCTCTCTCTGTTCCTCTCCCACTTATGCTTTCTCTCAAAATAAATAAACTTGAAAAAATTATAAGAGTAGACAGAAAGAAGTAAACCCAAACAATATCATATTCCAGTCCATACCTGTCCTCCTCTTGCCAGCATGCTAACCCAAATAGTACTGGTGGGTCGGGAAGAATTCTCCAGACATGATCTACACTCTCCTGTGTAGGCGTATTTAGAATCCTTTTTGGCAAACACATAGACTGTGTTTGTTGCCATTTTTTCTTGAGCAATCAGAACCTATGTGGACAATAAAAAAGTTACACCATAAAACCCTCAGGTCCTTGAAGTAGAAAGAAGAGTAAAAAATCTGCATCTTGGGGCGCATGGGTGGCTCAGTTGGTTAAGCGTCCGACTTCGGCTCAGATCATGATCTCACAGTCCGTGAGTTCAAGCCCCGCATCGGGCTCTGTGCTGACGGCTCAGAGCCTGGAGCCTGCTTCAGATTCTGTATTTCCCTCTCTCTCTGCTCATTCCCTGCTCATGCTCTGTCTCTCAAAATGAATAAACATTAAAAAAAAAAAAAAAATCTGCATCTTAATTTAACCTGACCACAAGGGCCCACTGAAACATCAATTCTTGAACTTTACAAACTTCTAGTGTTTATTACATATATAGCTAAATACAAAGTTTTGGTTTACAGAAGTTTAGCTGTCACTCTCTAACTGACTGCTTCCAGGTTATTCTGTATATAAGCTTACTTTTTAATTTCAACTTTCACAATTTAAATCTCTATTACGATTTTATAATTTTCTTTAAATAATGCTTACTATACCTTTTCTGATCCATTAATAATGAAATATCCACCAGGATCCAAGGGACATTCATTTAACTCACAAAGATCACGATCTGTTAAGCCATTCAACAGGCAGTAAGTTGAACGCAACATAATGGGAATTTTCCCTATAAAAGTTTTCTGATGCTGAGTTTGAAGTTGTTCTTCACCTTCTTTAATGACAGTTTTGGTTATGTCAACATAAAGAGGAGCAGAATACCTTTAAAAATAAAAGTAGATAACAACTAAGTAATAGTAAGATATTTACTAAAACTCTCAACTGGTTAAAATTACATTTTCTGAATGATATTTCAATATCAACTACTGGAAAAATTCTTACGTGAGGTTTCTTAATCTGGCCTCGTTTGGCATCATCGGTGAAGGGGCACCATCTCTTTCCCAATGGGTAGGCTTGGAGAGGTAAATTTGTTCAAACTTCAGCAAATATCTTGGCTAAAACGAAACCAAAAAACATGGAAAGGGTAATTTTTGTCCATAAAAGTTTTAATGATTCCCTTTTAATCAACATTAACATTTTGAATAGAAGCAGCTCTAGAAACTGCTGAAATTAACCCACTTTACTGATATAAAGACTCTCCAAAGCCAACATCCACATTCCATAGATGTCAAGTTTTATACTTAGTTACTTTCTTAAGGAAAAACACCAAGAGACTTAAAATATTCCAAGTAAATAAGGACCATGCACATATCTCATGTGCTCTGTGTTTACATCAAACAGTTGAAGGATTTGTGTTAATGATCTATATAGTTTAAGTGCACTCTCCTTGGTTAAGGTCAGAAGTACAATGTTACCAGAAAACAAAAAGATAAATTCAGACAATTAGGACCATGTTCTAATCAACAGAACACCCCAAAAAAAAAGCCTAACTTCAATTAATTACACAAAAAATTCTAATTATTCTTTATTTTATGTTTATTTACTTTGAGGGAGAGATAGAGCGTGAGCAGGGGAGAGACAGAGAGAGAGAGGGAGAGAATTCCAAGCAGGCTCCGCAATGTCAGCATACAGCCTGATGCAGGGCTTAAATCCACGAACCATGAGACCATGACCTGAGCCAAAATCAAGAATTGGATGCTTAATCAACTAAGCCACCCAGGTGCTCCCCTAATTATTCTATAAAAAGGATTGATAACTTCCGGGCGCCTCGGTGCCTTAGCTGGTTAAGGGTCTGACTTCAGCTCAGGTCATGATCTCATGGTTCATGAGTTCGAGTCCCACATCAGGCTCTACACTGACAGTGTGCAGCCTGCTTCTCTCTTCCTCTCTCTGCCCCTCCTCTGCTCGCACACTCTCTCTCAAAAAAAAATATTAAAAAAAAAAAAAGGGACTGATAACTTCAAACCCTGCAAATGAAAAAAAAAAAAAGAAATTTCCTATTAATATCTATTTGCTCCCTAATAAAACAAGATCTTTCCAGATCTTTCTAAGAACTTTCCAGAGATACACCAATAGTGTGGATTTCTCTCCAAACCAAATTTCAGAAAGGTAGATTGTGGGCCTAAACAAACCACTAATGGTAAATTATTAACACTCAAGTTTCCCAAACTGGAGTACATAAAAGGCAAAGAGAACTGGTAGTGAACATGAACCAGAGAGAACACATCCCTCTGCTCCTTACTTCTACCATCGCCCTGGTCTAGAACATTATCATCTTAAACCTAGGCTATTCGAAAATTTCCATCTGTCTTCAGTCTCTTGCCACTACAACTAAACACCATTTCCAAAGTAATCTTTCTAAAATAATGCAAATACTCTGAAAATCTTTCAATAATTTCCAATGACATCCAAAGCCTGACAATCTGATTCTATTTTACCTTCTACTAACACCTATCAAAAACAGATCAATCCAACAAAACAAAACAAAATAGATCAAGCCAAAAATCATATACTGACTGTTGGGATCATTCTATCCTGAAGCCAAGTAACACCAAGAATTTTCTTGCTGAACCCCGTAAGTATCTTTTTTCTCTACTAAGGCAAGTCCTACCCTGATCTTCAGAGTCAGCTTAGGTCACCCCCCATCTTTTCCACTAAGTTCTGATACCCTTCAGAAATCTCTTCCTCCAGTAGTCCTCAATGGTAATGGCACTCTGAATCTGTTATGTTGTATTGTTGTTCTCTCGTTTTGCAAATGCCAGAAAGAGAAAATGCCGTTTAATATTTAAAAAGAAAAACATTTTATGCCCATTTTTCTAATACAGTGCCAGAAGAGCCAATTATTTTTGTTCTTAACAGCAAATCTCTGCAGCATCTTCAGCTAGAATGATAAGAACAGATCGACCCTTAAAAGCTTAACTACAGAAAAGAAAGACTGAACTGGCTAGGCCTTTTATATAAAGGACTGAACTGGGGTTCTCCCTGACTCACTTTTTCAGTTTCCCCATCTCTCAAAGCCCACAATATTACACCTCTCTTCTTCTCAAACACTAGGGAGAGCCATTATTTTGGATTACATATTTCTTCACAAACACTCACGTAAAACCAGATTATAAAATTAGACCCTTACTATGATTTTAACAATGCTAAAAACACACATATGTGTAAACAAAGACTATAAGAAACTTAGAAAAACTAAAATAGCTGGTATGTTCGGGTGATTTCCCTTTATAACCTCTTATATTAATAATGTATTTCTTACAAAAAAAAATAATCAAGGAGGGGTGCCAGGTTGGCAGTTGATTAAGCATCCGACTCTTGATTTCAGCTCAGGTCATGATCTCACGGTTCCTGAAATGGAGACCTGAGTCAGGCTCAGCGCTGACAGCAGGAAGCATGCTTGGGATTCTCTCTATCCCTCTCTCTCTCTGCCCTTCCCCAACTCGTGTACTCTCACTCTCTCTCTCAAAATAAACTTTAAAAAAAATAATAAAAGGGGGAAAATCCTTCAAATACATTTTATGATTCCTTACTATGAAAGAAAAAAAAGAGCTTTCTGAAGCAATATGACTACTTGTGGCTTGCTTCTCTTGATAGTTCATCACATAGTTCTAAGTTCCCTCTCCCCAATTATTAAATCTCTACTATCTGAATAAAGATTAGAGTTTTGGACTACTTGGAAAAATTCATTTCTCCATTAGGAAGAATTAATCAAGAGTTTCTTAAAAATGCTATAAGTACTCTGCTAAAAACACCTACCATTTTTTTTAAACCTTTAAGCCAGCTGACAGAAGGACTGAAATTTCAAATCAATACTTTTCTTTTACATATGTTACTTTATTAGAATAACCATCTTACCGGTTCTTCAACTTCTCCACTAGCATGCTGAGCTTCAGCTTGTAGGTCTATAGGTGGGGCATCTTCCACAATTCTTTGAACAGACATCTGAATAAACTCATCAAAAGAATCCAGCTGTTGTCTGACCAAGCCTTTCTCATCAAAATAGGAACTGGGAAAATATTTGGGTTTATAACCAGTTACAACTCAGTGATGTTTTCTAACATTTCCTCATTTTCGTTATAATTAAATCCAACAAATAATCATTAAATACCAACCACCTTAAGTCCATCATTACACCAGATACTATGAGGTATCCAAAAAAGAAGTGTAGGAACACTTTCTTTATAGAACTTTTTAAGTGTAGGAAAATAAGACTTATGGGTAAAATAATTAAAGCACAACAAAAGGACTATAAAGAGGCCCTAATTATAAATGTCTTTATAGGGACACCTGGGTGACTTAACGGGTTAAGTATCTGACCCTTGATTTCAGCCCAGGTCATGATCTCACAGTTGGGAGATCGAGCCCCGTGTCCGTGTCCAGCTCTACACTGGACATGCAGCCTGCTTAAGATTCTCTCCCTCTCCCCCTGCACACTCACAGAGTATCTACCTAGTTATTTCTTCCCAGCAAGATGCCTCTTGGTATTTTAATACTCAAACATCAAAGAAGATACCAGTATCTCAATACAAAGTTTTTATAGCCATGTTTAACTGTAAAAATATAAACTCACATCCTTAAATCTCAAAACATTTTTAACAAAACAAGATTCAGGGCACTCAGTCCGACTTCGGCTCAGGTCATGATCTCGTGGTTTGTGAGTTCAAGCCCTGCATCAGACTCTGTGCTGTCAGCTCAGAGCCTAGAGTCTGCTTCAGATTCTGTGCTTCCCTTTCTCTCCCTGCCCCTTCTCCGCTCACACTCTGTCTCCCTCTCTGTCAAAAATAAACATTTAAAAAAAGTTACTTTTCTTGGGGCGACTGTGTGGCTCAGTTAAGCATCCGACTTCAGCTCAGGTCAAGTTATGAGTTGGAGCCCTGCATCTGGCTTTCTGCTATCAGCACAGAGCCTACTTCGGATCCTCTGATTCTCTCTCTCCCTCCCCCCCACCCCTCTGTCTCTCAAAAATAAACACTGGGGGGGAAAAAAAAGCTGATTTATTTGAATCAGCATCCAAATAATGTCCCTAAATAAATAAATAAATAAATAAATAAATAAATAAATAAATAAAAATAAACACTAGGGCACCTGGGTGGCTCAGTTAAGTGTCCGACTCTTGATTTTGGCTCAGATCATGATCTCATGGTTCATGAGTTTGAGCCCCACATAGGGCTCCGCACTGGCAGTGCAGAACCTGCTTGGGATTCTCGCCCTCTCCCTCAGCCTCTTACTCACTCTTTCAAAATAAATAAATAAACCTCAATAAATAAATAAATGAATAAACATTAAAAAATGAAAAGTTATTTTTCTTACCTAATTGGTAAGGCTTCTGAGTTTTATTACATTTTAATTACCTTTAGAATTCGATGGGAATTTTGGCTAAAATACAACCTAACGTAACTTTATCCATTTAAAATAATAAAACTAAGGAATCAAATTAACACCAGGAATGGGAAAAATAGGCATCACATGCCTCCTGATGGACTGCAAAGAGAACATCACTGCTGCCAAATGTAATCATCTGAATCTAATTATGAGGAAACATCACACAAACCTGAGGGGCATTCTAAAAATTAACTGGCATTCCAAAATGCCAAGGTCAAAAAAAGAGAGAAAGACTGAGGGACAGCTCTAAATTATGGGAGACAAAAATATAAGTTATGAAAGCTAAATATAATATATTATCCTAGGTTGGATACAGGATCAGAAAAAATTTATTTTGCTCTATATAAACATAGTGAGACAACCAGCAAAATTTGGATAAGATTTGTAGATTAAATTAATATCGGTCTCCTGACTTTAAGAACTAACATTATGATTATGTAAAAGAATCTGTATAGGTCTCCCACAGACTCTCAAAATGTCTCAGGAAAAAAATATGTAGAGAGAGGGAAAAAAACGCCAAGAAACAGTATAAGGTTAACATCTAGGGAATCTGAGTGAAAAGTATAAATTCTTTGTGTAACTTTTTAAGTCTAAAATACTTTGAAGTTTCAAGTTAAATACACAAATAGAGAAGCCAGCTATCATGGAGTATATACATATAAAACATCTAATTTTCAAGAACAGAATAAGGAGAAATCCCTTTATAGTTTACTGTGCCTCTTAAGGCTTATTTAGTTTAGTCTGAAAAGTTACCTGATTACAATCCAGCATGCTTCTTGCCACAAGTCTGGGGTGATTTCATCATCATCCTCATCATATTGCATATCTGCAAAAACCAAAAATATTGTACTCTTATGCAATAAAATGCTAATAGTTAACATCTCATTCCTATGGTCTGAGGCAGAAACACATTTACTCCCTGCTAAATAAAAAGCAATCCTTTTACTCCACTTCTTTAAAATTTCAATTAGGGGCGCCTGGGTGGCTCAGTGGCTTAAGCATCTGACTTCAGCTCAGGTCATGATCTCATGGTTCATGAGTTCAAGCCCCGCATCGGGCTCTGTGCTGACGGCTCAGAGCCTGGAGCCTGCTTCATCAGATTCTGTGTCTCCCTTTCTCTCTCTGTCCCTCCCTTGCTCATGCTATGTCTCTCTCTCTCTCAAAAATAAACATTAAAAAATTAAAACAAAAAAATTCAATTAATTGAGTTATTACTAATGTATAACATACATAGGTATACATCTTTGTATACAAAGGTCTCCATCACATAGGTATTCTCCCAATATACAAAGAAGCTTCACGACAAAGGTTCAGTGTGAGTTGTGTGAATTTAATACTCATCTTCTCCAGAAAAGTCCATGTAATTCTCATGAATAGCTAAATGTAATGATAACTAGGAGCAAGCATGCAGTCCTCCGATCAAGAAGTTCCTCAGAGGGGCGCCTGGGTGACTCAGTCGGTTAAGGCATCTGACTCTTGGGGCGCCTGGGTGCTCAGTCGGTTGAGCGGCCGACTTCAGCTCAGGTCATGATCTCACAGTCTGTGAGTTCAAGCCCCGCATCAGGCTCTGTGCTGACAGCTCAGAGCCTGGAGCTTGCTTCGGATTCTGCGTCTACCTCTCTCTCTCTGCCCTTCCTCTGTTCATGCTCTGTCTCTATGTCTCTCGAAAATAAATAAATCTTAAAAAAAAAAAAGGCGTCTGACTCTTGATTTCCACTCAGGTCATGATCTCACAGTCATGAGATCAAGCCCTAAGCTGGGCTTAGCACTGACAGCGCAGAGCCTGCTTGGGGTTCTCTTTCCCTCTCTCTCTGCCTCCCACCCCACCCCCCTGCATGCACTTGTGCACTCTCTCAAAACAAATAAACAAACATTAAAAAAAAAAAAAAACTCCTTGGAGACTAGAGTGAAAGATTAGGGTAGGAGAGTAAAACCAGAGAAGTGTTCCAAAGCTGGGCAATACTTTAAGGTATAATGGTCTATTACACCAACACTTCATACATGTAAAGGTGTGACAGACCCTCTTTTCTGAAGACGGCCACAACTATACCTTCCATTTTATAATATTATCTTGATACACCTACCATTAAGATATAGGGTCTATGTTTCCTCCCCTTAAATGTGGGTGGGTTTTGGCAGTGCCAAAACTAAGATAATGCAGATGAAGCCACACTACATGACTTTTTTTTTTTTTTTAACGTTTATTTATTTTTGAGAGACAAAGAGACAGAGTATGAGCAGGGGAGGGGCAGAGAGAGAGAGGGAGACACAGAATCTGAAGCAGGCGCCAGGCTCTGAGCCGTCAGCACAGAGCCCGACATGGGGCTCGAACTCACAGACCGTGAGATCATGACCTGAGCTGAAGTCGGCCGCTCAACCAACTGAGCCACCCGGGTGCCCCTACATGACTTTAAAAGCTATGTAAGAAAAGGCAACGCAGCTCCACCATGTTGGCTGAAACACATGCTTCTGGAGCTTTGAGGGTCCATTAATTAAGTCCTACTACTCTATGGCTTGTATTATGTAGGAAGCCCAAACCATATGGAGAGGACACTTATAAATGGCTCAGTCAGCAATCCTGGTCCTTGAGTCCTTCTAGGCTAGGTGCCAGAAATGTGAATAAACACTCTAGATCATACAGCCCACAATTGTCAACACTCAACCGTTAAGTCTTTGCACTGAATCATTGACATCATGGAGCATACAAGTCATTCCTACTATGCTGTCCAAACTCCTGACCCACTGAATCCATGAACACATTAATTTTTAAGTAGCCAAATTTTAGGGTAGTTATACAGCAATAGTAATATGAACAATACATTTGAAAAATCAGAGTACAGTGGTACTCTGATATTAGTCTCATCTTATGTACGAAAGTGTGTGAGGACGCCTGAGTGACTCAGTCTGGTTAGGCAACTGACTCTTGATTTCAGTTCCAGTCATGATCTCACAGTGGTGAGATCGAGCCCTGCCTCCCCATACACACTGGGCATAGAGCCTGCTTAGCATTCTCTTTCTCTCTTTAGCTCTCCCTCCCTTTGCCCCTCTTCCACCCACTCTCTCTCTCAAAAAAAAAAAGTGCTGTATTTTTGTTTTTATATTCTTATATACATAGTCTGCAAAACTTAAGAATTTTCTATTTTAACACACATATTCAAAATAAATTACTTGATAAATGCTTCTTCAATGGACTGGACTGATCCCTACAAATGGTGGGAGGGGTAAGAAAGACAAAGGTATCTAAAATAGCTCAGAGATATCTAGCTTTGATTAAAGAGTAGAGGCTAACATCACAGCCACAGAGAAGTAAAAAGGTAGGAAAAGGAGGGAAATAAGGAGGTCAGCTTATAGATCATTTATCCCTTTAAATACTTACAGTAAACTGGATATAAATATGAAGCTCAAATAAGGGTTCTAAATTACAAACAGTTGAGAATTATTAATAAGCTGCTAGTAGGATATGGAGAGCTTATATAGAGAAGGAAGACTAAGGGAAGAAATTAAAGAATACCCCTATTAGAGTCATGTGAGAAAAAATGAGTCCATGAAGGAGGCTCATTTACTCACTCACCTACTTATCAAGTATTTACTGAATGTATTTACTAAATCCCAGGTATTGGAGACACAACCTTCAGCTGTATCCCACCTACGGGGGGCGGGGGGGGGGGGGGGGGGGGGGGGGAGGAGGGGGAATACAAACAAGATGAAGTCAGTTAAGAGGAAGAACAAAGTGATATGGAATGGACAGTCCTAACCAAGACCTGAGGAGGTTAAGGTAGAATCCCGAAAGCTAAGGTGAGCAGAGATCTCGTGTAAGAATAAACAGGAGGAAACCAGGCAAAAGCGAAAGGGTGAGGATGGGAGGGGTAGAGAAAGTAGTATTTCAAACAGAAAAAAACAATTTGTGTGAAAGACTCCAAAATGAAAGATACTCAAGGAATGAAAGAAGACCAAGGTAGTGAAGCATGGAGTGTGAAGTTGGAGGGGTAAGAGACTGGTTTTTACCAACAGAACCATTCTAAGATTTTAACAAGGAAGTGGCTAGATCAGATTTCATTTCTGAAAGACCACTATGGCCGCAGTATGGAGAGTGAATTGGAAAGGCGAGAAAACTGAAGCACAAAAACCAGTTGAGAATCTGGATAAGTAATCTAGACAAGAGATGGTGGTGGTGTAAACTAGAAATTGTGGCAGAGTGAAGAGAGAAGTGACCAAATTTGACATATTTAGGAGGTAGAACGCTCAGGGCTTGGTGGCTCATTAGATAATAGTGACAGAAGAATCAAGAATGATGCCCAGGCTTCTGGCTTCAACAACAGAAGAGGGTGATACCATTCATGGAGATGGAGAACACAGGACCAAGCCGATTAGGAAGGCAGATAAGGAAAATAGCTGTTTGGGCAGTGACAAGTTTGAGGAACCTAAGGCACATCCAAGCGGAGTTGTCCGATGACAGATATGCAAGACATACGGACTGGAAATATAAATTCAAAGTCATCCACAAATAAATGGTAACTGAAGCCATGGAGAATGATGAAATCCTGCAGAGAGAATATGGATAGTACAAGAGAATGAGAAGGAAAGTCAGACAGGTAGGAAGAATTGAGAGTTATGTGGCAGAAGGAAGGAGTGAGTTTCCTTCTAGGAGGAAGTCAACAGTCTTGAATACCACAACAGAGTTTGAATAAGGCTTAAAATATTTTTATTTTTGAGATAGAGAGAATCCTAGGCAGGCTCCATGCTCAGCATAGAGCCCAATGCAAGGCTCAATTCCACAACCTTGGGATCGGGACCTGAGCCAAAATGAAGAGTCAGACACTTACCCAACTGAACCAACCAGGCGCTCTGGGTTTGGATAACGTTTAAAAAAAAAAGTCCCTCTGATTTATCAACTGAGAAGTCACTGACATTCTAACTAAGGGCTGTTTTAATGTAGTGCCTTGAGCACAATTAGATTATAATGGGTTGAGGAGAACTTGAAAACTGGGAATTGGAAACAATTTTTTTTTAAGATTGGCTGTGAATGAAAGGAGAAATGCAAAATATTAGAATAAAAGTAAACAAAGAGCTTAACAAACAGAAAAATAAACGTGTCTTCTTGAGGTCAAGAGATCTAGTATTTCACATAGAAAAGAAGCCAGGTGAAAAGGAGTATCTGAAAACTTATGAAGGTGTTCTCTAATAAAGATATCGAAGGGCACAAGCAGGAATGGAATGTAGATTCAATGCTAGAGCAGACCTGATAAATGACATGCATTTAACTCTCTTTCCACAGGATTATTATACATTGCTAATGAGAACATAAACTAGTACAATCACTATAGTGGTCACTCGGCACCAGTTAGCAAAATGTGAAACGTGTATTATTCAAGCTGACAATTCTGTATCTAGGAATTTCTCCCAATGACACACTTAAATTGGACAAAATGACAAGTACAAGATAATTCTTTTTTTTTTAATTTTTTTTTTTTAGTGTTTATTTATTTTTGAGAGACATAGAGACAGAGCATGAGCAGGGGAAGGGCAGAGAGGGAGACAGAATCCAAAGCAGGCTCCAGGCTCTGAGCCATCAGCACAGAGCCCAACGCGGGGCTCAAACTCACAGACTGCGAGACCATGACCTGAGCTGAAGTCGGCCGCTTAACCGACTGAGCCACCCAGCCGCCCCAAGTACAAGAGAATTCTTAAAAGCACTATCTGAACCAGAAAGACCAGATATAACCCAAATACCAATTAATAAAACAAACACTACGGTATACCCACACAAACTAGGTAGGTATGAAAAAATTTGAGGGTGTTCATGGACATCTCCCATATATGTGTACATACATATATATTATTGTTATACACAGAACATATATATCATTATATGTATAATGTGTATACTTCTCGAGATATATATGTATCTCAAAAAAATGCAGAAAAGTTTGAGTGTTACCTTTTGTCTGTAAAAGAGTAGAAAACAGATCCCATTTATATTTGCTTTATTATGCATAAAGTTCTCTGGAAAGAGAATCTAAGAACAGAGATTACCTACTATACAAGGGACTCACATTGGACAGATGGTGGACAAGAGTCAAGACCCTACCCTTTAATATTTTTATATTTCCTACCTTGCAGTGAGAATACATCACACATTCAAAATGTTAAACTAAAAAAACTTCAAATTTTTTTCTGAGCTAGAAGTTAAGAAATCTAATGATATTTATAAATTTTTAGACTCAAGATCTGAGACAGAGACGTTTAAACAGTAGAATTTATGTTCTTCTTGTTCTCCATGGAGTGGCTGAGGAAATAAAGAGAAACGTAAGAGGACGGGGAGTCAGAAAACAGTGAAGTCTGAAATAGAAGCTGTGGATAATGTAAGACTGAACTCTAAAATACATAATGAGGGGGCGCCTGGGTGGCTGGCTCAGTCGGTTGGTCGTGGGACTTTGGCTCAGGTCATGGTCTCGCAGTCGGTGGGTTCCAGCCCCGAGTGGGGCTGTCCTAACAGCTCAAAGCCTGTGGCCTGCTTGGGATTCTGTATCCGTCTCCCTCTCTCTCTGCCCCTCCCCCGCTTGCGCTCTGTCTCTCTCCCTCTCAAAACTAAAGAAACATTAAAAAAATAAAAATAAATACTGAAAATACACTAGATTTGACTAAGAATTCTACATGTGAAAAGAAAAAAATACATATTGGTCCCACTCAATAAAATACATAACACCTGAAAACTAAATTTAAATTTCCGCTTGTGGGAAGCGGAAATTTAAAGACCATTTTTTAGGACAATTTACTTAGACATTTGACAGTATGAAGGAATTCCAAAAGAGACCAACCCTTCTCGCCTCTCCCCCTCCTCCATCCACGCTACATTTTTGACCCCGCTGTATTTCCAGAACCTAGCACAATATTTGGCACAGGCTGACAATCAAAAATTCAACTATTCAATAAGTCCACTGTGGCCCTGGGGGAAATCAAGAACGGAGTCCTTTGCTTCAAAGTCCAAACAACGGAATTTGTCTTACTATTCTGCGCGCCATTTCAATACGGGAAGACGGTGTATCAGACTTACCCAGGAAGAGAAACAGGAGAGAATAAGAATCACCGGACCAGGGGCATTAATGCTACGTTCTCTGCACCCTCCATCTCTCCTCATAATCCCAGCTCTGTACCTGGCCTGGGGAATGTTGGGGACATGATCGGGAATACTTGAGCGGCGATTAGGAGGGAGGCCAAAAATCCTCATTTAATTCAGCTCCCTACTGTTTCCAACTTAGATGGGTCGCCGCGGAGTGTTCTAAGTAGTTACTTACCCTCGTCCGCATCATACATATTGGCAAAGCGTTCCCAAATTCGTAACTCTAGAAATCCGAGAAAAAAGAGCAGCAGCCGCAGGCGACCGAGCGTGAGGCGAAGTAACTTCCGTCTCCGGCGTTCCCAGAATGCTCTCCTTCTTAGGTCAGAGGCCACCCACAAAGGCGGCAACGTAAGATCTGCGCCTGCGCAAGTGGTAGGACAAGCCTTGGTAAGGGTTAGAATTGCGCACGCGCAAATCGTGGGCCTACGCCGCCTCTGGCGGATTCCGAGGAAAAGTTACAGTCGGCGCGTGCCAATTAAAGTTTGTTTTTCTATATCCTTTCTCAAATAATGACACCTGGAAATAAAAACCAAAAAGACATATTAATAAAAGGTTTTAATTGGGCCCGTGAGTATGCGGCATTTGATTTTTCTTTGCACTTCTAAAATCCAAAAAACATGAAGATTTTAAAAATGTGATTCATTAAAACCAGGTTTTGCCAGCGGTGGCGCGTAGAATAAACCCGATAGTAAAACCTCACTAGCCTCCTGCCCATCTAATTCAGCCTAGGTCGCCAGTGCTTTTGCCGCGGCTTTGAACGGGTTCTCAGGTCTCTCAGATCCTGCATCTAGAGAATCCACGGGATTAGATGCGAAACGAGGAGTCGAAGTGTGTCTGACAAATGACAACCCTCGCTAGTCCCGGGTTTACGTCTCTGGTTTAACGCGCACCTCGGACCCCGGTGCGCCTGCGCCTGCTTGACTCCGCCCTCGTAGCCGTGGCCGCGTTCCCCATGCTGCCTGCACGCCTGACTTGGAGGCTCCTGTGGCCCTTCTTACGGGGATTCGCTTCCACTGTAGGGCGCCATGGCCCTCGGGAGCAGCTTCTCGAGAGATGTGCGGCCGCCTCTTCCTGCCAGCACCCATCGGTCCTGGGACGTAGTCTTTCTCGTAGCTCAACGGCCACTGGGGATTACGAAGGGAGAACTGACGTGGAGGAGCGTTTTCTGTTTCCCGAGTACGTTTCGGAGCCCAAGCCCGCACCGATCCGGGAAGAGCATCTGAGAGAGCTGCAGCAGCAACAGGAGGAGGAGGAGCGACAGAAACAGCAGCGGCGGGAAGAGCGGCGGCAGCAAAAGCTACTAGATAGGGTTCGGCATCACCCCGTCGTGGGACACCCGGACCCGACGGTGCCTCCCAGCGGCCTGAACTGCTCCGGCTGCGGAGCGGAGCTGCACTGCCAGGATCCCAGCGTGCCCGGCTACCTCCCCAGCGAGAAGTTCCTCAGCGCAGTGGCGCAGACCGACGGCGGGCTGGCGCGGACCGTGTGCCAACGCTGCTGGCTCCTAGTGCACCACCGGCGCGCCCTCCGCGTACAGATGAGCCGCGGGCAGTATCTAGAGCTGGTGAGCGCAGCGCTGCGACGGCCGGGGCCCGCCCTGGTGCTCTACATGCTGGACCTTCTGGATCTGCCCGACGCCCTTCTGCCGGAGCTGCCTGCGCTTGTGGGCCCCAGGCAACTGATCGTGCTAGGGAACAAGGTGGACCTGCTGCCCCAGGACGCGCCCGGCTACCTGCAGCGGCTCCGGGAGCGACTGTGGGACGAGTGTACCCGCGCAGGGCTCCTTTGGCCGTCTGGCCACCGAGGGCGACAGCATGCCGGAGAGGACGGACTGCGAGACGGGAAGGAGAATTCGAATGCTTCTGCTAGGGCCCGGACGGTGCTCAAAGACGTGAGGCTCATTAGCGCCAAGACTGGCTACGGAATCGAAGAATTGATCTCAGTGCTTCAGCGTTCGTGGCGTTACCGTGGCGACGTTTACCTGGTTGGCGCCACCAACGCTGGCAAGTCCACTCTCTTCAACACGCTCCTTGAATCCGATTACTGCATCGCCAAGGGCGCTGAAGCTATCGACAGAGCCACCATCTCCCCTTGGCCTGGTGAGCGTTAGGAGGCCTGTCCCCGTCTTTTTCTGAGATGCTAATCCTTCCTTAATGCCCACCAGGGGCTGTCTGGAGTCTTCCTTTAAAAAGTGTGCCCCTACTTTGGTCACACATCTCTTTTTGTGTCAGCCTAGTGCTTGGAAACGTCTATGTTTCTCATGGGAATATTTATGGAGCGCATCTATGGTCCAGTCCCTGTGCTAGGCACTGTAGATGAACCAGGAAACAACAAGAGTTCGTGCTCTCTTGGAGGTTTCTCTGATAGCTTTACTTCTTTGTATGTTTCTCTGGAAAGTCTTTCGTTTACTTTTTTTTCTTTTACTTTCTAAAGCTCACTCCACCCTCTCAGTCTTATTCTTCATATCTTAATTTTATTCATAAGATCAGTATACTATACACATTTAACATTTGAATAATTCACTAATGCTATATGATCTGTGACTTTGAGGAAAAAAGTCAACCTTGTGGTTTTGGTTTTTTGTTTTATTTTGTTTTTTCAAGATTTTATTTTTAAGTAATCTTTACACCCAGCGTGGGACTCAAACTCACAACCCTGAGATCAAGAGTCGCAGGCTCCACTGACTGAGCCAGCCAGGCACCCCTCAACTTTGTGGTTTTAAGAAACTTCTGTAATTGCAAAATGGGGGTCCTTTTGTGTCCCTGATTGTATTTAGCAATTGGCAAAACTGCCTCGTTTGTTCCTTTGAAACTAATGTTTACCTTTGATAGGGCAAACTTCTCTGTCCAGGACTTTGGTTAAACTATACACAGAAGTGCTCTTAATACTTGATGGTAATGCAGTGAAAATGAAGGAAAAAAAAAAAAGCAGGTTCACAGATTTGAGATTCAAATCCAGGTTGAACCTTTGAGCCAATCTCTGAGCCTATTTCCTCATCTGTAAAAGTAAGAACGATTTTATAGAGGGTTGTT
This sequence comes from Paradoxurus hermaphroditus, assembly GCA_004024585.1. Lineage (NCBI taxonomy): Eukaryota > Metazoa > Chordata > Mammalia > Carnivora > Viverridae > Paradoxurus > Paradoxurus hermaphroditus. The sequence continues at coordinate 64,124 of PITB01006571.1, forward strand.
ATGAAGATTCCGTGAAGTAAATCACTGTACCCAAGACAAGGTAGCTCCTCAAAAAGTAGGTTTTTCTCCCCTTATTTTCTTTTCTTTTATAATGTTTATAACAATATATTCTTTGGTATTTCAGGTACTACGTTAAACCTTCTGAAGTTTCCTATTTGCAACCCAACACCTTACCGGATGTTTGAAAGGCAAAAAAGGCTTAAAAAAGATGCAACTAAAGGTGAAGAAGATCTTAGTCAGGAAGAAAGACATCAACTTAATCTCTTGAAAAAGCATGGTTATGTAGTAGGTAAGCATCTTCTTTCGAAAATTCTTGTCAGGGCTTTGCTAAAAACTTTTTGTGGAGCAACATGGAATACAGCTTTCAGGGGCTAGCCAGTTTGTGGGAAGAGACTACTTTCCCAGTTCTGGGACAAAGAAGCTCTTTAGAGGCAAAGCTACTATTTGGAAACCCAGAGTTCAGTATGCTGAGAAAACTGAAACAGTAGATACTTGGAGAAATCCAGGGAAGGAAACACATGGTAACTACCCACCAAATATTGTCAGCAGTGGAAGCATTTTCACTAAAACAGCACTCTCTCCTTGCAGACCAGCACATGTTGTTGGCTCCATTCAGCAGCTTTAAATTAGATTGCCCCTCCTTGGGGCACCTGGGTAGCTCAGTCAGATAAAGGACCAACCTCCGCTTAGGTCGTGATCTCAGTTTGTGAGTTCGAGCTCCGCTTCAGGCTCTGTGCTGACAGCACAGATTGTGTCTCCCTCTCTCTCTGCCCTTCCCCCTCTCACACTCTGTCTCTCTCAAAAATAAACAAAAACAATTTTTTTTTAAATAGATTGTCCCTATTTTACTGAAAATAGTTTGATTTCCAGCACTTTCCACCCATCCCCCCCACCCAGTGTACACAGCTAGCCACATACTTGACCATTGCAAGAGTCTGCCTCCCACTGCCTTTGAAAGAGGGCGAGGGTATCATTGTAGTCTTGCTTCTGTACACCGTATTTAGTCTCACTTGTTTGAGGCAAGTAAGAAGAATAAGAATTATCTGTCTGGAGTCAAAACCTTCAAAGGAGTGACTAATAGCTTAACTGTAACCTGTTCTAGGAAGAGTTGGAAGAACATTCTTGTATTCAGAAGAACAGAAGGATGAAGCTGACTTTGAGTTTGATGCTGATTCCCTTGCCTTTGACATGGGAAATGAACCTGTTATGGTCGCAGATAAATCCACCAAACGAATAGAATTGACCCCACAAGATGTGAAAGATGCCCACTGGTTTCATGATACCCCTGGAATTACAAAAGAAAATTGTGTATGTATTTGTTGTCTTTTAGAAATACTAACTTTCAGTTGCACAAGAACTGTCTTAATTGGCAGAACCCAGAAAAGGAGGTATTCTTTAGACTCAGTTCTGGTTCGTTCATAGAAGCAGTTGAGGGTGATCTATCCGTCATCAAGATGTGTATTCCATTCGGTAGGCTTCACCTCCCACTACCTATTTGTGTTATTGTGGTTGTTGCCTTAGTTAGGGAGACATTTATAAAATCCTAGATCTTGAGGCTGGAGGAAAGCATAAATAACACTGCAGTCCAGCCACCTCTTCTATGCTTGAATTCCCTCTAAACCTATCCATCAGGCTCTCACTAAAGTAAGGAGTAACTCACCACCAGCTGAAGCAGTGTCTCCGCATCTCTTCAAAGAGAGTTGGCCTTTGACCTACTCTTTATGTTGAGCTGAACAGTCTCCTTGTAACTCATACCCAGTGTTCCTCAAATGAATTTGTATGGACTAAATCCCTGTTTCCCCTGCTAGACTTTGAACTACTTTAAAGTGTAATGTTCTGTCTCTTCCTCACTCTATAGTCTTCTCCTTTATTAGTTCATCCAGCAAAACATCAGACATTTACTGTTTGATAAAAGTAAATAATTCAGATAATTTGTCTGTTTCTTTCAGCTATTTTCCCTGAGAGACAGCCTGTTCGTCAACTGAGGCCCCTTTTCAGAATATTTTCTAATTTGTTTTTGTCCTTAAAGTATGATACTAAGAACTAAATTTCTTATATAAGTACCCTCAGATGAGCATAATTTAGAATAGGATTAACACTCTTGCCTCTAATACATCTTTTTTTTTAATGTTTTATTTTTAAGAGCATGCAGGTGAGGGAGGGGCAGAGAGAGAAGGCCAGAGGATCTTAAGTGGACTCTGCACTGACAGCAGCGAGACTGATGTGGGGTTTGAACTCACAAACTGCAAGATCATGACCTGAGCTGAAGTCAGACACTCAACCAGACGTTCAACTGACTGGGCCACCCGGGAGCCCACCCTTAATACATCTCTTTAATCCAATTGCAGGATCTCCTGGGCAATTTTGTTTTATCTCATTAAATTCAGCCTATATCCCACACACTCATTAAAGCTCACAAATTTTTATTCATTTGCGGTTTTGATCATCATCCCAGTCCTGGATTGACTATTATGCATCCAGGATATAGTCTCACAACAGATACATTAATCAGTTTCCTTTGAATCTGGTCACTGACCCAAGTTCCTGAATCACCTAAAGATGTCTAATATGCTTGTGAAACGACATTGGTGTCTTAGCTTCTTTTCCTTCTTTGCCTTATGTGGATCACTTAACAGTTTCATTATCAGAATGATACTCTTATTTCGTGTCCCATGTCACAGAATCATATAGATCTTTTAACATTTTTGCACTCCCACGATAATTGCTTGTCACCTGTCTCTTCCTTCGCAATCTAGAACTTTAGAGCAACAACTGCTTTCTGGTAATGTTCCAGCACTTTCACTTCACCGGTGTATTCTACAGGGATAGCAGTTACTTCCATCATACATACCCTCTTGTCAAATAGAAAAGCAAGAATTTGCTAAATATTCTTTATGTAGCAGAATGAGACCCCAAGGGGTGCCTGGGTGGCTCAGTCAGTTGAGCGTCCAACTTTGGCTCAGGTCATGATCTCACAGTCTGTGAGTTCGAGCCCCGCGTCAGGTTCTGTGCTGACAGCTCGAAGTCTGGAACCTGCTTCTGAGTCTGTGTCTCCTTCGCTGCCCCTCCCCTGCTTGGTCTCTCTCCCTCTCTCTCTCTCAAAAATAAACTTTAAAAAAGTAAAAAATAAAAATAAGTAAGTAAATAAATAAAAGAATGAGACCCCCAAGTTTTTAAATCTAAAAGATCTCTGGCAGTTTGCTTCCGTGTCAGTTTATTGTTACATTTATTAGATGCCTTAAACCAGTGTTTCCCAAACTGATTCAAGGAATTCTGTTGTGAAATAAAAGTATTAAGGTCTCTGCTTAAAAGCGCTAAAAGGTTTCTTTACTGCAGGTGACTTTTAATGTGCTTTTTTCAAACAGAAATGCTGAGGAAAAGTACTTGCAGCCCCTTGCTATGTATTTTCTTCTGAGGTTCTCTAGGTTTCACATATTCTTTATTTCCTTGTTATTTTTCTTTCTTTTTTTTTTAAAATGTTTTATTTATTTTTGAGAGCAGGAGAGACAAAGCATGAGCAGGGGAGGGGCACAGAGAGAGGGAGACACAGAATCCGAAGCAGGCTCCGGGCTCTGTGCTGACAGCTCAGAGCCTGATGCAGGGCTCGAACCCACAGACCGTGAGATCATGACCCGAGCCGAAGTCAACTTCAGTTAACCAACTGAGCCACTAGGGCGCCCCCATGTTATTTTTCTTAAGAAGCAAGTTCACAAAAGTTTTTTATCCATTTTTTTTACCCTCTCTAATATCTCTCTTCGAAAAAAAAATTTTTTTAAGTAATCTCTTACCCAAGAGTCACAGACTCCATTGACTGAGTCAGCGAGGTGCCCATTATATTGCTCTGTTTTAATCAGATTTTGATTCCTTAAATCTTACTAAAATCTTGTTCTTCATGGTGGCTTCCTTTTCTATTTTCCCTAGTCTCTTTAGGAACTCTTCATCCTTAGAAGCCAGAGGATTCATTTAAAAAAAAAAAAAGGGAAGAAGCCAGAGGATTCATAACTTTCTCTCATTTTTTGCTGAGCATTTAGGGGAAATAAAATGAAGACTAGAATTCAGAAAAGGGTTCTTCAAAACTCTACCTGCTCCTAGAATGAGGTGACCGTTTTGCATTTGATGCATGCATACTTGCCCCTGGGATGTAAGTGGCATTTTGCCTTACCTTAGCTGAAAACTACTCCCTAGAAGCCTTGATGGAGAGCATATATATGCTGTCTTGGGACCTGACTCATCAGTTGTTTTCAGTTCACACCAGTTTTGACATTTGAGGGATGCTGCTCACATAGAAAGTCTTACACTCCCATAAAGTTGTTTTGCCATTACTCAATATTGTGAAACAAGAATAGAGCCATCCATAAATTGATTGATTTAGACAGAATGAATATAACAGTTTTACATGCAGCAAATTCTGACATACTTTGGTTTATTGTGAAGTCTGGAATATTTTTTTACCATGTTTTATCTAAGAGGTAAATCAAAATATGTCATATCTTCAATACAAGTAATTCTCGGGCACCTGGGTGGATCAGTTGGTTGAGCATCCAACTTTGGCTCAGGTCATGATCTCCCGGTTCAAGAGTTCAAGCCCCACGTTGGGTTTGCTGCTGTCAGTGCAGAGCCTGCTTTGGATTCTCTGCCCTGCTTCTTTGCCCCTACCCCCTGCTTGTGCTCTCTCAAAAATAAGCATTTTTTTAAACAGTAATAATTCTCTAAAAACTCTACCCTCTACTTTACAGATCTTAAGCCTTCTAACAGACAAAGAAGTAAATATTGTTTTGCCAACACATTCCATTGTTCCAAGAACTTTTGTGCTTAAACCAGGAATGGTTCTATTTTTGGGTGCCATAGGCCGCATCGATTTTCTGCAGGTAAGAAAAGTCTGCACCATTAAAGAATTACTTACTGGGGTGCCTGGGTGGCTCAGTCAGTTGAGCATTCAGCTTCAACTCAGGTTGTGATCTCAAGATTTGCGGGTTCAGGCCCCACACGGGGCCTTGCAGTGATAGCGCAGAACCTGCTTTGGATCCTTTCCTCCCTCATTCTGTCTCCTGCCCCTCATCTGCTGGTATTCTGTTTATATCTCAAAAATAAACATTAAAAAAATTATGAAAAATGACTTACTATTAGGATTACTTTAAAGATACAGATATGTGAACAAGACTGGCAAATATTGATAACTAGATTGTGACTGTGTAGGAGGTTGGGATGCTTTTTGTTTATTTGTTTGAAGATGCCCATTATAAAAACTTGGGAAAAGGAAATGGGACGGAAAAACAACTAGTAGGTCCCAGAAACTAGATCTTCATTAGGATATTAAATGCCCCAGACAGCTTGGCAGAGAGAAAAGATACTGTACCTATCCTGTGGTATTGTTTCACATGGAAATCATAGGTCCAACCTTAGGTACAGGGTTAATGTACATTAAATAAGTCCCACACTTCTTTTTTGTTTTGCTTTATTTAAAGATTTTCTTTTTAAGTAATCTTAATATCAAATGTGGGGCTCAAACTCACAGTGCCCTGATCAAGAGTCACATGCTCCACCAACCGAGCCAGCCAGGCACTCTGTCATACTTCTTTATATCCCACGAAATGTATACCTTTATGTATATACTTTTTTGTTTGGTATTCATTTACATAGATTATTCTGGGGATTTTAGAGTGTTTATAGAATTGCTCCCTATTTTCCCAAAGTGAGGAGAAAAAAGGGAAATGAAACATGGATGTATCCAAAAGCACTAAATGCAACTTGCAAGTCACTGCTATAGCATATTTCTTGAGTTTTGTGTTTTTTCTTTTTCTTTTTTTTTTTAATGTTTATTATTGAGAGAGAGAGAGAGAGAGAGACATACAGAGTGTGAGTGGGGGAGGGGTAAAGAGAAGAAGAAGACACAGAATCTGAAGCAGGCTCCAGGCTCTAAGCTGTTAGCACAGAGCCTGATGTGGGGTTCAAACTCAACGAACCCACAAGATCATGAACTGAACCAAAGTTGGACCCTTAACCAACTGAGGCCACCCAGGCACCCCAGGTTTTGTGTTTTTTCGTAATTTGTTGGCAGTTTAGCCTTACACATTTAAAACCCTTATATGTTTCATTAAAGCCCACAGAACGTTAATATCTTAAACCTAACTTTACAGTGGGACAATAAAAACATTTCCTTTTACTTATACTTACTTATGTTTCCTTATAGATTACTCATATTTATTTACATTTCCATTTACTTATAAAGGAAGCTTGATTTTCTTTTTTTATCGATGGTACATTATAATATGCTTGCTGGTTTTGCAAGTTTTTCATTCTGTAAAATAACTTCTTTTCTTCATTTCTTAAGGGAAATCAGTCAGCTTGGTTTACAGTTGTGGCCTCCAGCCTCCTCCCTGTGCACATTACTTCCTTGGACAAGGCAGATACTGTGTATCAGAAGCATGCTGGTCATACGTTACTCAAGGTGAGGCAACATACTTTGAACATTACACCGTTAGGTTAACCTCCACCGTGACAGTCCCACAGCCCTGCTAAGAAAGCCTTTCTTGGCCATAATTATCTTTGTTATACAATCAGCTAGCTCTCTCCTCACGCATTCTGCTTGAGTAAAACCGGTTGTATAAGAAAAAGGATGTTGTTTGGACTGATCCTAGAATAGCTACAGATGTGTGTTTTCTCTAAACTACACTGACCAATACAGTAACCACAAGGGGAATTTAAATTTTAATTACTTAATTAAAAGTAAATAAACTTTAAAATTTAGTTCTTCAGTTGCACTAGCCACTTTTCAACTACCAGTCACATCATTGCAGAAAGTTTATTAGATGATACTGAGGGAAGAGAAGTTACAGACGTTCTTATAATTGGGGGTGCTACTGGCATCTAGAGGGTAAAGGCCAGGGATAATGCCGGTCATTATCTGTGCACAGGACAGATGCTCATGACAAAGGATTCGCCGGTCCAAACTGTCAGTAGTCCCACAGTTGAGAAGTCCTGGTCCAGGTGGAAAAGCTCTCCTTCAGGTTCTTAATCCCAGATACTCATAGATTATTCTATCTCTTTACTTCTCCCCTACCAGCTCCTTCCCTCCACTGTAAGTATGTTACAGTTTCTCTGACCTTTTTTTAAATCTCTTTTAAAGTTTATTTATTTATTTTGAGAGATAGAGCACAAGGCAGGGAGGGGCAGAGAGAGGGAATCCCAAGCGGGCCCTGCACTGTCAGCACAGAGCCCAGCACGAATCTAGGGGTCCACGAAGGACGAACGGTCAGGCGAAAGAAAGTGAGAGAGTCATGAGAAAAGGGTAGTCTAATGACCAAGCAGTCTGGAGTCTTCTCAATTCTGGCGTCCTCTGGCGTCTTCTCTATCCTGGCGATTCTCCTCTGGTGATTCTCAATTCTGGTGATTCTCTCCCTGCTGGTCAGTGTCTTAATTTAAAAGGTAGTTTGATCTCTTTAACAATAATCCATTTTTACCAGCAGGGTGGCAAACCTCCGTAATCCTGTATGTTGGTTTTAAGATAAATTTAGGGGAGAGAGCAGGGTGTTCCTTAAGGTCTTATAAATCCATCAAGGCATTGTGCTCCAGGTCCTTCCCCTTTACATTTCTTGGGGCCACGGAGAGTAGCTCAAGAAATCCAAGCCCGCCATTTTGGCTAGCTGGAGCTTTGCTTTAACCACTTTTCTACACAGGGAAGGGTCTCAACCTGTGAAGCCAAATGGCTCCCAACAGCATGAGATCATGACCTGAGCCGAAATCAAGAGACACTCAACTGACTGAGCCACCCAGGTGCATCCTGTTTCCCTCATCTTTAAAAAACAAAACAAAACTTGGGGCTCCTGGGTGGCTCAGTCGCTAAGTGTCTGACTTCAGCTCAGGTCACGATGTCACAGTTTGTGAGTTCGAGCCATATATCAGGCTCTTTGCTGTCAGCATAGAGACTACTTCAGATCTTGTGTCTCCCTCTCTCTCTAACCCTCCCCTACACTCCTGCATATGCACACTCTCTCATAAATAAACATTAAAAAAAATATATTTAAAAAAACTCAGGGTCCCTCAGTGTCCTGCTTATTCCTTCTTACTGTCAAGCTTGCTCCTGCTCCTCATGTCCCATCCTCTGCAGTCCCCATTTGTCCCTTCATATATCTCTGAAATTGTTCTTACAAAGTTCGCCAAGTACTGAGTAGGAACCGCTCTCAGCTCTTTAATAAGACATGACATAGATATTGGTAATGTATAATGTATAATATTTAGATTATTGGAGCCAGACTGGGTTCAAATGTTTGCTCTGTTCCACCATTTGACAAAGCTGTGTATCACTGTGCCGTATCTACATGACAAGGTTCTGGCAAGACTAAGTCCAGGGCACTGTTGTAACTGCTGTGTGAGTGTTTGTGATGATGGTGATTGAACACATCTACACAAATACCAGGTGCATCCAGCAAAGGTGATTTATGCAACTGAATGTAAACCAGAACCCAAGATATACACCTGCCTTCCAAAGAGGATAAAAATAAACCTGACTGGAGAAGTGAATGTTTCTTTCTCTCTATATTTCCTAAGAAAGCCAGACTGATATTAAAACTCCACTGACAGGGGTACCTGGGTGGCTCAGTCAGTTAAGCATCTGACTTTGGCTCAGGTCATGATCTCGTGGGTGGTGAGTTCAAGCCCTGCATCAGGCTCCATGCTGACAGCTCAGAGCCTGGAGCCTACTTTGGATTTTGTGTCTCTCTCTTTCTCTGGCCCTCCCCTGCTCACACTGTCTCTTTCTCTCTCTCAAAAATAAATAAACATTAAAGAATTAAAAAAAAAAAAAAAACTCCATTGACCTAACTGCCCTAAAGTTAATATTCCAGAGACCTGTAGGATTTGCCGGGTGGGTGAATACATAAAGGCAATCAGTAATATAGGGTCTGTTGGTTTTTCTACACTTAAAAGCCTTTAGTTTTCCTATTAAATTTGCTCACTTTTTAGGTGAAACAATAATACATGGGTTCAAGTACAACTTGAGATTTCCAGGGAAGAAAACTTCTTAGTGTGTATAACACAGATATCCTAAAAATGAACTCTGTCGTTCTCTGCCCCCCCGCATTTGCGTAGTTTTCAGAGTGGACATCACTGATGCTTTCCAAAGCAACAATCCCAGTCTTCTCTCCCAGTAACAGAAACATTCTGTGGGGTGCTCTGAGACTCGTTCTTGCCTCCTGGTTTCCTTACTCACCTCCCAAATCCAAGCCAGCCCTCCCTTCTCATCACTGAATGCAGCCTCCCAGTTCAAGCTGTAATCTGCTTTCATTAGGCTGTGTTTGAGATCCTGAAGTATTTTCTTAGCTTCCAGCTTTTACTGCTCTCCTCCCACCCCCACCCCAAATATACCTCCACAGCCACTAAAGCAGTAACTTCTCAAGCAGGGTCGACTTTTGCCCCCAGGGGACATTTGACAGTGACTAGAGACATTTTTTTCACAACAGGGTGGATGCTGAATAGATGCCAGGGATACTGCTAAAAATTCTACAGTGCACTGCACAACTTCCCCCCGCCAGCCCCCATCAAAGCATTATTCAGCCAAAAAATGTCAACAGTGCTAAGGTTAACAAACCCTGCACTACAGAGATCTTTCCAAAATACAAAGCAGATCACAGTATTCTTTTTTATTCTTATTTCTGTTCTTTTTTCTGCTTATAATTCCTTGGTAGTTCCACATTACTGAGAAGTCTAAACCGATAGCTTCATCACTAATACGCACACATACACAGACTTAACATGCCCTAGACAATTGACCTACAAGTTCCCTGAATTCATCATCCTTTGTCCTGTTTGTGTACATGATGCTAATCCAGAATACCTCTCCACTGAGTAACTTCAACTTTATCTCAAAATACTCCTCAGATATTGCTGCTTTGTCAAGGTTTTCCGTGACTAAAACATTCATTACTTCTTCTTCCACAACTGTATTGCTTGATAGATGCTTCCCATCACATTTCTTACCTTGTAATTCGTTTACCTGATGTTTCCACCTTCTGATCTCTTTGAGGGCAGGAACCATACTGTAACATGTATCTTTGTGTCCCTAGTGTTAAACACCAAAAGAGTTATTAATAAGTTATTATCCTGTTACTTCCCATTCATGGACACATCTGTAAGATGTGAGAAGATCTGTAAGAAGCTAAATCTTACCCATTACACATGTACCCTTGACTTGTAATGAGGCAGGGATTTAATCTTTGAGGCCAGCCAGACCTATGAGATCTAAGACATTTTGAAAGATGTTACTCTAATTGCCCAGTGTTACTCTGTAAAGCTTTATGGAGGGCATAAAAAGAGTGTAAACTAATAAAACAAGATTCTGCTATTGGGAGATTACAGCTGGACTCACATGCAGCCCTGCGTACTAGATCTACAGGCTTTATCTCATCGCGGAGTTCCCATGCTTTTCACTTGAACTAGAAGTGATTTGGGGTTTTCAATAACTGAGAATATTACTGATCCCTGTACAGAACTATTGTATCAGTGCTTTACTTACTATTAGAGTTATAGGGAGTTTAATTTGAACTTCCAAATATCTTCATTTTATCTCAATGGCAGGTTCCAATGGGTGGAGAAGAAAGAATGGCAGGATTTCCTCCTCTGGTTAGTGAAGATATTACATTAAATGAAGGACTTGGGGAATCTGAAGCAGTGGCTGACATCAAGTTTTCATCTGCAGGTAATTGTACACCGAGCACTTTTTGAAAGGTGAATAGTGGCACCTGGGTGGCTCAGTCAGTTAAGCACCCAACTCTTGATCTCACTTCAGGTCATGATCTCACGGTTTGTAAGATCCAGCCCTGCATGGAACTCACGCAGAGCCTGCTTAGGGTTCTCTCTCTCCCTCCCTCTCCCTCCCTCTCCTTCCCTCTCTGCCTTGCTCATGCGTGCGCGCGCGCTCTCTCTCTCTCTCTCTCTCTCTCTCTCTCTCTCTCTCTCTCTCAAAATAAATACACCTAAAAAAAACAGAAGGTGAATAAAGTGGCTTTACTGACTTATATTTTTATAGAAATGTGCATTTAACTGACATAAACCAAGGATTTTAAGAAATATACTAATTTATTCATTAAACGCAATCTACCCTGAAAATATATTTGTACCTTTTCACAAATGCAGTGTATGCTTTCTTAAAAAATAAAAAGAGGGGCGCCTGGGTGGCTCAGTCAGTTAAGTGGCTGACTTCAGCTCAAGTCATGATCTCACAGTCTGTGAGTTCAAGCCCCACATCGGGCTCTGTGCTGACGGCTCAGAGCCTGGAGCCTGCTTCGGATTCTGTATCTCCCTTTCTCTCTCTGCCCTTCCCCTGCTCACGCTCTGTCTCTGTGTCTCTCAAAAATAAATAAATGTTAAAAAAAAATTTTTTTTTTAAATAAAAAATTTAAAAAAATAAAAAAAATAAAGTGAAAGAGAGCAGTAGCCTCCTCTGGTGCTCCATTTTGAGCTTGGGGTTGGCATTTTTAATAAGATGGTTGCTGACACCATTTTGTGTTCTGTCACATGCCTGCATAGGTTGGGTTGCAGTAACACCTCAGTTTAAGGACAGACTGCATCTCCGAGGCTATACACCTCAAGGAACAGTTCTGACGGTCCGGCCCCCTCTCTTGCCATATATCGTTAACATCAAAGGACAGCGCATCAAGAGAAGCGTGGCCTATAAAACCAAGAAGCCTCCTTCCCTTGTGTACGATCTGCAGAAGAAGAAAAAACGGATAAATATATGAAGCTGACCCTGTTCGCACTGAATATTAACTATACTGGACATAAGTACGTATGTTAAATTGTATTAAACGTAACTATAATAAAGCTCTCTTTGCTCTCTCCCCTTTTTAAACATTTTTATTTTTATTTATTTTTGAGAGACAGAGACAGAGCATGAGTGGGATAGGGGCAGAGAGAGGGAGACACAGAATCTGAAGCAGGCTCCAGGCTCTGAGCTGTCAGCCCAGAGCCTGATGCGGGGCTCGAACCCACGAACCATGAGATCATGACCTGAGCCGAAGTCGGAAGCCTAACCAACTGAGCCACTCAGGTGCCCCTGCTCTCTCCCCTTTTTAAACCACCCAGGACTGTGCCTGTTTGTACTGTATTGAGTTTGTAAATATGAGTTGGTTTTTTTGTAGGGTGTGTATATGTATGTGTTTGTGACCCAAATATACTTCAGAAGGAGTCCAGCTACATTCAGGTTTCTCCCTCTATTTATTAAGACCAGATGCCAGGACGCCTGGCCGGCTCAGTCAGTCCATGGCTTCATCTCTAGGTCTGAGGTGGTTGCTCAGATTGTCATCCCTTCCCAGCAAGTGGAAAGAGGAAAAGTAAGTGAAGAGCACAGTTTCCCTGTTTCAAGGTAGGGGGAAATGTTAGAAGTTGCACACATTTCATACCGTCTGTTGATCAAGTTATATGGTCATACCCACCCACATGAAAGCTGGGAGATGTAGGGGGAAATGGAGACTATTTTGGATTATTATTAAGGGAGAATAAACATTGGAGAAAGAAGTAAACATTCACTCTTACATAATCCTACCTGAAAATCTTACTTTTAAGATTCAGGTTATATCTTTCTGGCATCCAAAGTCTATTCTGCGATTATCAGAGCACTTTTAACCATTTTATCAACATCTGCCTATATACATTGTATAACATTATATCAATCAGAAGTCTACCTTTTATTATTCCTAGTTAAGTAAGTAGCACTCTAGCTGTGTACAGTGAAAAATTGGCAAGTCAAGTACCAGGTCCCAATGTTGAGAGAAATGCTAACAGGAAAAGCTGACCTGAAATGCAGTCCAATCCATGGACTTCCTGTAGACTAAGGTTTAGCATAAAATAGACATAGTCATGTTCTCTGTCAACAAGCATCCCCTAATCCCCATCTCCCTGAGACCACTTAGAATAAATGGTTAGCATTTTAAGATGCAACTTATAAAAACCATAGATCTCGCTTTAATGTGTAAGACTGCATTTCAGACTGCCAGCGTCCCTTATCCCCAGATAAATAAATGCCAGTAACCTCTCCTCCTGACCCGTTAGTCATAGTGACAAACAAAAAGTACCCCTCACATTTCCGAGCCCACCCTCTAGAGGGCGATAGCTTCCCAAGTTGAGAAAATCAATTTTGCGTTTTTATTTCGGAGAAATGAAATACTATTAATTCTACAAGTTAAAAACTTGGCATTTGCGTAGAAATAGAGAACCTAAGAACTGATGCTGTCATTACCCTGATAACTTCTGAGCGTGTATTTTAGAAAGCAAAACATTCCTCATTGTCTCTAGGTTTTTGGACCTCTTGATTAACAAAGATTCAGTTTTTATACTCTCAGATCTCCTTGACCTCTAAAACACATGGTTTTACTGCACAAAGCTGGACTGAAGCAGATGTTCAGCTAGAAGTTTCAATCAGCAAAATTAACTAAGCAAGTTTAGTTTCCCTGGTTATATTAGTTCATGTCTCCAGGTCTTCGTTTTCTCACCTATAGAACAAGGGGAAACATTAGGTTTTTCTCAGTCCTTTTGTAATTCTCAGCAAAAACAGGCAGGAAAGCCAGGAAAGAGTGGTTCCAGTACTGCAAACAGGACACCACATGCCTAGACAGTTGAGGACTTCTGCTAGGATCCGTATTAATTCACTCCATTTTCTGCCAGCCTAATGTAGCCCAGGATCACTGCTGGTATATTCAAGTGCTCCCAGGGGGTTTTACTTAAAGGAAGTTCTGTCGTTACGTTGGTTTCTGAGCTTTAGTCAGTTTACTGGTACTTGTTAGTCCAGGAATCTGAGTATGGAAACTTCCCTTGAATCATTAATCATTTATTCTATGGCAACATGCAGGAATAAGTAAAGAGGAGAATTAATGGCAAGATGTCAGGACAGCCTGCTCACTTTTCCACAGAACAGTAATTGTTTTGAGTGGCTAGAAAACAATTGAGCAAGTTCCTACTAGATCATTTACAAGCTCTGCAGCTTCGTGGTGTTTAACATATCACCTTTTGTATTCATGACACCTAAAAGAAGGAAAAGATGTCCCATCAAAGATGTTTGACTTCTATGTAACATTAAACTCAAAGTTTTTTTTTTTTTTAAGTTATACCTTCCCTCTACTTTTCTCCTTCTTGAAACAGCAGCATTTTCTTCAAAGTTACTGAAACATAGTTTAACACATTTCATATTTTTAATCACCATAAATGGAAATTAGAACTCTACTGTGTAGTTCCCCAGAGTCTAAATTTGTTTATGGTACTTGCGACACTCACTTCCCATGACAACCAAGGAGAAGTAGAGCGCAGATGCAAGCGTGTGCGCTTGTTTCTTGAGCACACAGACCCTGCTTACAAAATGGAGATCAAGGCCAGCTTCCTGCAGATGACTCACTTGGAACTCCAGCTGTGCCAGCCATGGCAGAGCTGCGACTGCTTCACTGAGTAGGCACCCAGCACTCAGGCCGAGGCGAGCTGTTTCGTAGACAGCCTCTGATCACTTATCCTGGCTTCCCTCCCACTTGGCTCTGTCTGGTGGAGCAATGGAATCGTTTCCATTCTTCCTCAGACTGTTCCATTTTCTCTTGGCTGCTTTCCTCCTCCCAGGGGGATTGTTTTCTCAACTGTCAAAGAGTAATGCTTAAACATTAAAAAACAAGACCTCACACTCATGTGAATCGAATAGATAGCACCTCTGCCTGCTCTTAATGTCTGTGTCCCATCATCTGCCCCATTCATGTCCTGTAGTGGGAGGGGGCGGCTCGAGATTAATATTGTAACATCGTATAGGAATGATGCCTTATTTTTTCCTTCATGTCAAAGAGCGTTGTTATTCTCTCATTTAGTATAAGACTTACATGATCTGAATATTCCTAAGTCTGTCTAAAGCATCCTTAAAATATCCGTGTCTTAGACCTCCAGGCTCCTGTTTTTCAAAAGCTTCCATTTCCCTCCCAAATAATTCTCAGAATTTATCTTCTAAGTAATCAACCTAGTGGAAGAATTTCTTTGGTCTTAATATTCTCACTGGTAGATGCAACAGATATGATGCTTAATCACAAACATTATCAGTACCTCTAGCCAGTAGCTGTGGTAAATCTGCCAAAAATGGGCCACAAAAATTAAAGAACCACATATGCTAGAGAATATATTATCAGGTGATTTGGGCAGTGAAAGATTGCCAAGGTCTTTTCTAACTTTTGGGTAAGTCCCTGGAAAATAGCATGCATATGCTATTCAGCATAACTGAATGAATTAGAAGAATGAGGGGATTATCTTGTTCAATTGGTTGGTTTTTGCCTTCCCTGGAATATAACAACAGAGCAGACTTCAATTTGCTTAATAGCATTTGCATTCTTCTAGGGTTTCCTCCTTTCCTGAATAAGGGCACCACCTCATAGTAGTTGTATTTCAGACTATTCATAGTTGCTATGCTCATATGTTAGCCCATATTATCTTTTTATTCTTTTACATCATAATAATAATAGTAGTTCTCCCTTATATAGCACGTACAATAAGCCAGGCACGAGGGCACCTGAATGGCTCAGTCGATTGAGTGACTCTTGATTTCAGCTCAGGTCATGATCCCAGGGCCATGGGTTTGAGCTCTGTGTTAAGATTCTCTCTCTCTCTCTCTGCCCCTCCCCTACTCACACTCTGTAAGATAAAAAAAAATAAACAGTAAGTCAGACACTGTTTTAAGTGCTTTACATATATTTGCTGAATCCTTCCAGCAAACCCATGTAGGAGGTACTATTATTACCCACATTTACAGATGAGGAAACTAAGGCATAAGTAACTTGCTCAGGGTCACACAACTAATGAATGATGTGATCCAAACAAATCCAGGGAGTCTAGGCCCAATACATTTCCTATGGATGTGTTTAATTTTACAGTAAAACTTATTTTTTTTCATTGTAGTTGTATGGATTCAATATACATATAGGTTTGTGTAACAACCACAATAATCAGGAAACAGAGTCCTATCTGATAGCACCTAGGTTTCTAACCACTACATAATACTTCCTCTTTATATGGGAACCCATCACAAGTCTAAAGGAGAGAACTTTTCAACCTCAGCGGGGAAACATGTTATCTTGGAAAACAAAGGTAACCCACTTTGAAGACCTCCAAAGGTAATGACAATTTCCATGGAAATTAACTGCCACGTAATTCCTTTTAGCTTCCTTTGAATCCAGCTATACACAGTTATTTCTCAGGGCTAGGGGAGAGAGAGAGAGAGAGAGAGAGAGAGAGAGAGAGAGAGAGAGTGATGTGCTGTACTCCTGCTGTCTTACTTCAGCAATGCTGGACAACCTCAAGCGTCCCAGTGTGATTTCCATGCTCCGTGCTCTCTTACCATCTCGGACAGCTTTAAATCAACTGTGCTTTCATGGCTGGCTGGGAACTTTTCACATTGCTAGTGAGCTCTGCCAAGTACCACGGACAGATCACAGCATGAGTGGAGATCCTGACCTACAGTTCTGATTAAGAAAATAGTACATTAAATACATGGGAAATCTGGAATGCAAACATCCAAAGAATTATACCACTAAACTATCACAGAAAAGAAACAGATTTTTACTTCTGACTCTACTAGTAACATAGAAGAATTCGTGTTCGCTATTCACAAATCAAACAGCTTCAAAAACCAAATTGATTTGGTTCTGAACTTGTTAAAATGGACTTGCCTTTTCTACTTGTATCACACTCATCCTATTTCCTGTTCATTTTTACATCTTACTTTTGCTAAAATGGGATCCTGGTTGCCCAACTAAAAACTCTATATTATCTCCAGTTTTTCTCAGCACTTAATATCTGGCCTAAAAAGATTTTTTTTTCCTGTCTTTGACTTTAAATTCCACGGTTAAATACTTAACAGGAAGGACGATTAGAGAAATGGGGACTACTTTTCTCTAAAATGCCAGATAAAAGATGTATTTAAAAAAAAATGTATTTCAGTGAAACACTAACTGAAGAAAATCTCTTTTTCACTGAGCAAATAAAGCTATTATATAAAGCTAGTTCTGAGAAATGTGCATTTTCAGCATGGGAACTTGGATAAGATTGTTCAACAAAGGAAAACAATGCCTAATGGTCCCATCTATCCACTCGCTCCCCCATTAGGCATGAGTTAAGTCACTTCCAGGTACAATGAACATTTGTTCATTGGAAATGCTTTTTTATTAACTAGAATGTGGGCATTATTATGTTTGTATCCATATCTATTGCTGGGTAACAAACTAAGTGACAACCCAAAATCCAGTGACTTTATACAAGCATTTTTGCTCCCATTCCTTAGTTTGGCAGTGTCATCTAGGCTCAGCTCAGTGGTTCTGCTCCCGAGGGACCTGCACTTGCAGAACTCAATCTACATCTGCAGCTTCAGCGGGGATGGTTGTTAATAGCTGGGAAACCTGGGCCTTTTTCCAGTGGTCACTCTCTCTACCTAGCATCTCATCCTCAAGTAGGCTAGTTTAAGCTTGTTCACAAAGTGACTGAGTTTAGAAAGAGCATGCAAGCTGTGAGGTCTCCAGAGGCTGAAGCTCAGAAGTTACACAGTGTCACTCTGCTGCAATTCACTTGGTGAAAGCAAGTCAAAAATGGCAGCACAGGGTCAAGCTGATTGGAAGGGCTACAAACTGTGGCCTGGGGCGCCTGGGTGGGTCAGTCAGTTAAGCATCCAACTCTTTGATTTTTGACTCAGGTAATCATCTCATGATCTTGAGATCAAGCCCCACGGGTAGGCTCTGGGCTGACAGCATGGAGCCTGCTTGGGATTCTCTCTCTCCCTTTCTCTGCCCCTCCCCCGCTGACAGTTGCTTTCAAAATAAAGTTTAAAAAAACTCTGTGGCCATTTTTATTCACCATGAGTATTCATCATGTTGATCACCTTGAGGAAAATGCAGTGCGACATGCTATCTAATGACCTTATGAAGAGAATCCACTGTACATCTGCAAAACAAGAAATTTGATGCTAATTTAAATTCACTTCAGGAGTCAGACACATATAGCTGCTATGTGACTGAAGACAGGAGGGAGGAAAAGGCTATGGAATTAGATTTCATCATAAATCTTTTAGGAATATTATTTTTAACTGTGCATGTGTTACTTTCATAAATTTAAAGTGAAAAAAAAATCCATTCAGATTCAAATCTAGCCTATCTCCACCCCCATGGAGCACTTACAGCAGCAAAAAGCTATCCCAGGAAGTCAGCTATTTACCAAGTGTCTATGGTGAGGAAGGCAATGAGAACACAGAAATGAAAGACCTTTAGATCTCAACAGTGTCCTATTGCTCCCCAAGAAGGAAAAAAGAGGTTTGACACAGAATCCAAGCTGAGGATCCTGAGACCCTAGCTTCTTTTCCTGGCTCCACACAGGGTGAGGGGGGAGTGACACGGGGTTGGAACCTCTCTTTTACTCCTGGCCACCTACCAGCATTTCTCCATCTCTGCCCCTCCTCTTTACAGTCCTGGGGGAAAACACTGGGACCCGGCTTAGACTGGAGCGGGGAATGGGAAACACAAGGAACGATATAAGTGGCCCCACTTGCTCCTAAGCCAGTCTCCAAATCAATGTTTTACTAGAAATGTATACTGGGGTATCTAAAAATTTGATAAAAGTATTAGCTTAATTTCTATCCCACTAAAGCCCCCCACCCTCAACCTACCCAGGAAACCTTGAGGAGTGTTATTGCCAGGGCAGAATTTGGGCATTTTTAGCTCCCTGGCTTCAATCCCACCAAACTGTAAAACCTCTCAACTTGAAAACTCTAAACCAGATGTGCAAAAGACCAAAAAAAAAAAGAACTTCATCTTCTAAATACCCAGTATTTTCCAAGTGGAAAAGGAAGCCTACCCCACTACATGTCTGTCTTGGAGGGTGGTAGAAGTACAATTGGATTACGTTCAACAAAAAGCGGCACAGGTGAAAAATGGTTGTCATCCCAAAGGAAACAATTTGAACTATCCCCACCAGTTAATGTGAAACTGATCATCAAAGTGAAAAAATTTGGTAAGAGGGGCACTTGTGTGGCTCAGTTGGTTAAGCATCCAACTTTGGCTCAGGTCACGATCTCAGGATTAGTGGGTTCAAGCCCTGTGTCAGGCTCTGTGCTGACGGCTCGGAGCCTGAAGTCTGCTTTGAATTTTGTGTGTCTCTCTCTCTGCCCTTCCCCTACTTGTGTTTGTTCTCTCTCTCTCTCGGAAATAAACATAAAAAAAAAAAAAAAAAAAAAAAAAAAAAAAAGAAAAGAAAAGAAAAAGAAAAAATTAGATAAATTCTAACATGAAAGATTCTTTGAGAGAGAGGAGAGAGAATCATAAGAAGGCCCCACACCGTCCATGCAGAGCCCAATCCGGGGCTCAAATCCACAAACTGTGAGATCATGACCTGGGCAGAATCCAAGAGTCTGACACTCAACTGACTAAGCCACCCAGGTGCCCCAAGATTCTTAAAGCTGTATTGTGTATTTACAGATTTGTGACCAGTTTGAAGAGGACACTTACTTGATACTTACTCAAAAGTGATCAAATGTTCTGGCAGGATGGGGATCTGCAAAGGTCTCGGGGCAGATCATCTACAGTTTTTCAGGCTCTGCTGTGGAGCACATTTCCCATGTATGTGAGCCCAGCCCAGGGGATCTCAAGTGTCCTTTCCTCTGGAGTTCACAGACTTGAAACCAAGGCCCCGAAAGAGCACCCGCTGCCTTCATCTGCATGGGGTGGACTGACCTGGGCTTGCTTGCCAGTAAGCCATCTGCTGATCAGAGACAGAACTCCAGCCAGTTTTGCAGAATTTAGCAGTCTGTGTGTGCATTTATGTATGTGCATGCTCACAGTGAATACCAAAAAGGCAGAGGACAAGAGAAATGCCTATTACTATTACTGCTATCAGTATTATTATTTCTGTGACTGTTCGACAAGAAATGAAACGTGGGAGGACAGCAGAAAGAGCTTAATTTTTTTTTTTCAAAGTTCAAAAAATTAAGTGAAAGCATAGAAACCCTTGTCAGGGACATCGGTCACTCTCCTTCCTCCCTGCTGTGTAGGCTGGATAGCCCATGACTGTGCCTCCACCACTCCCAATCATTTCTGGGAGACTCGGAGACATGCACGTCCTGCCAAGGCTTCGAATTGTGATAGTCTAATCAATGGATGAGATGGGACAAAGCATCAGGGCCTATGATTCGGCAGGCTCACAGGGCCCAACAAACAAGGACATTTTCAAATAAATCCGGCTCTCTCCACTTTAAATTATGACATTCTTACGCTTTCAAGTAGCTACCCACATAATGAATATAGTGGCTTCTCTAAAAATGCCAGCTTAAATATAAAAACATAATAAAAATGCCAGCTTCTGCTCTCAGAACTAGGCTTACGTAGGATTAGGGCACAATTGTTTTATCCTAGTTTACCTTTATTTCAAAAAGGTGAAATTAATTTGACTACTGCTGGTGAGCTTCTCATATGGTCTTTAGTAAATATAAACTGGTTAGAAGTTATGATACAGGGGAGCCTATTTAACGAGTGCTCTTTTGGGGCCCCTGGGTGGCTCTGTCAGTTGAGCATCCGACTCTTATCTCAGCTCCAGTCTATCTCGGGGCTGTGAGTTCAGGCTCCACACTGGGCTCCAAGCTGGGTGTGAAGCATACTTCAAAATAAATAAAGCGCCTTTTTTGTCATGTTAACAGAACACTATAAATAGAGGACATTCGGATTAGATGGAAATCTTTTTGATCACCTTTCCTAATTTCTCCTTTAATAACCTCCATTTCCCCACACAATATTCTTCACTTAATAAGGCAATGTGGCACAGATCTGCCACCTCCTACTGTGACATCAAGCAATTCACTTGTCTGAAGGATGCAATGTGGGAATAACAATCGTGGGATTCACTTAATGTGATGTGCTTACAACACTGCTTGGTACTTATAAAAAGCACTTATATTCCTAGACGCTAATGTAGGATTCCCAGCTTGCAGTGTTTCCCGATGACATGAGTGTCTCCAGGGTTGTCTCACATAGATCATGGGTCTTGCCTACTTATACACAAATCAGCCGTTTTATTTCTCTCCAACAGCTTCTTTGGAATAATGGAACTTCATACCTCTGTACAGAGGGCACAGAACAGCAACTCATCAGAAAAGTCTTTGTTGTTTCATGCCAGTAAGACTCTCCCCACACTGGTCTACTAGACATGGTCCAGCTAGTTATATCTATGCTCAGATACGGACCTCTTTAAATTATTTTAATTCCTTACTATATCATTATATGGAAAATTCATTCATCCCAATAATATTAGATGAGTGTGAGGTACTATTACTTGCCCGCATCTATGCTGGACATTAAATACTGGACATGTTATTCATCATTCTGTTATTTTAAGCAACACTAAATTAAACATTCCAAATACATACATCCTCTTTAAAAAAACAAAAAAACCTTTAAAATAAAAAGTGCAAGACTTGATTAGTATTAGAAAACCTGAAAGTTCTTTTTTTTTTTAATGTTTATTTTTGAGAGACATAGAGACAGAGTATGAGCAGGGGAAGGGCAGAGAGGAAGACACAGAATCTGAAGCAGGCTCCAGGCTCTGAGCCGTCAGCACAGAGCCTGACGCAGGGCTCGAACTCACAGACCATGAGATCATGACCTGAGCCGAAGTCGGCCGCTTAACCAACTGAGCCGCCCAGGTGCCCCAGTTCTATCTCAAGAACAAAAGCATAGAGGGACCTGGGTGACTCAGTTGGTTAAGCATCTAACTTCAGCTCAGGTCCTGATCTCATGGTCCATGAGTTCAAGCCCTGAGTTGGGCTCTGTGCTGACAGCTCAGAACCTGGAGCCTGCTTCAGATTGAGTCTCCCTCTCTCTCTGCTCCTCCCCTCACTGTCTCTCAAAAATGAATACATGTTAAAATTTTTTTTAGGGGCGCCTGGGTGGCTCAGTTGGTTAAGCGGCCGACTTCAGCTCGGGTCATGATCTCGCGGTCTGTGGGTTCGAGCCCCGAGTCTGGCTCTGTGCTGACAGCTCAGAGCCTGGAGCCTGCTTTGGATTCTGTGTCTCCTTCTCTCTCTGCCCTTCCCCTGCTCATACTCTGTCTCTATGTCTCTCAAAAATAAAATAAAAACGTTTAAAAAAAAAATTTTTTTAAAGAACACAAGCATAAACTAACCTAACTTTCAAGACTGTAAGACATTATGGGTCCCCTGAACCTCACTTTATATGATTTCCACTCTCAGAACACCTCCAGATTGTCCACCAATTTTGGCAATAAGGAAGTCAGAGAAATAGGCATTAAAGTGATTAAACCTGACACATCCATCCTTTGGAACTTTATGCAATAGTTGCAAAGAATGAGGAAGATGCTTAACTACTGACAAATTCTCCAAATTCTGCAAATTGCAAAACCAACAATCCCATGTATGTAAAAAGCATAGAAACAAAACATTTTAATATGTATAAAGATATGGAGGTAGAGTTAACAGTAAACCATTAACAGTAGTTAATTCTAGAGAACAAATAAGAGTAAGAGGGTTTATAGGAAAAGAGCTATTCAAGATGGATTTTAACTTATTTGAATTTTGAGAATTTATATACACATTGCGATTTTCTTAATTAATTTTATCTTTTATGCTTCAGAATTTATTTTTAATGTTTATGTATTTTGAGAGAGAGAGTGCAAGCAGGGAAAGGCAGAAAAAGGGAGAGAGAATCCCAAGCAGGCTCTGTGCTGTCAGCGCAAAGCCCAACATGGGGATCAATCCCATGAATACTGAGATGATGACCTGAGCCGAAACCAAGAGTCACTTAGGACTAAGCCACCCAGGGGCCCTGCATTATGTGATTTTTTTTTAAGTTTATTTGTTTCTTTTGACAGAAACACAGACTGCAAGCAGGGGAGGGGCAGAAAAAGGGGATAAAGGATCTGAAGAGGCCTCTGTGCTGACAGCAGAGAGCCCAATGCAGGGCTTGAACTCACAAACTGAGATTGTGACCTGAGCTGAAGTCAGATCCTTAGCCAACTGAGCCACCCAGGCTCTCCTGCATGTGATTATGTGATTTTTAAAATGCAATTAGGGCACACAAACTTAGAAATAAAAGTTGTAGCATTTCAAAATCAGTACAGAATTAGGACATGGTTCTCTGAAATTGCCCCTTTTGATGGTAGAATCTTGACCACTGTTAAACTTCCACCTGCAGTTTATCCCTTAAGACATTCCAGCAAGCTTTCATAATTTTACAATACTGTTAGGACTTACATAGAAATCTGATGAGTTTCAAAGCATTTGATCATAAACAAGAATCCTTAGTGTATTAACAGACTGTAGTTAAGTCTTACCAAGGGAGTCAGAAAGAGCGCCCCCATCCCCCTGCTGCTGGCTGAATTGAGGTAAAATGCATGAAACAAGAACTAGAGTCTATGGGAAGAAAAAGCCCCTCTTGACAGACACTGTCAAATAGTGTCTTGACAGAAACCAGCAAACAGAAGGTAGAATAATTGATTCAAGCAGAAAATAATCATATGCTAGGGGCACCTGGGTGGCTCAGTTTTCATTCGGTTAAGCATCCCACTCTTTTTTTTTTTTTTTTTAATTTTTTTTAACATTTATTTATTTTTGAGAGACATAGAGATAGAGCATGAGCAGGGGAAAGGCAGAGAGAGAGGGAGACACAGAATCTGAAGCAGGCTCCAGGCTCTGATGAGCCATCAGCACAGAGCCTGATGTGGGGCTCGAACTCACAGACCATGAGATCATGACCCGAGCTGAAGTCGGCCGCCTAACCGACTGAGCCACCCAGGCGCCCCCCCACTCTTGATTTTGGCTCAGGTTATGATCTCATGGTTTGTGGTTTGGAGAGGGAGGGATGGGGAGAGAGAGAGGGAGGGAGGGGGAGAGAGAGGGAGGGAGGGGGAGAAAAAGAGAAAGAAAGAAAGAAAGAAAAAGAAAGAAAGAAAGAAAGAAAGAGAGAGAGAAAGAGAGGAAGGAAGGAAGGAAGGAAGGGAGAGAGAGAGAGAAAGGAAGGAAGGAAGGAAGGAAGAAAAAGAAAACTCTAAGCAGTCTCTTGCAAATGGGTAAATTGGCTGTGTAAGATGGAGCCTGTTTGGGATTCTTTCCCTCCCTCTGCTCCTCCACCGCTCATGCTCTCTCTCAAAAATAAACTGTAAAAAAATATTAATTACATGC